>ML816810.1:10531-23771 GCA_009831015.1 Picea engelmannii
TTGTTGTTCTTGTTTCTTGTTCCAGGACGGTTACTATGGAGGAATTATTGGTCATAACACTAGAAGAGTGTTGTTATTATTTCTTATTATTGTATTTTGTTTTGAATATTGTCCCTGGCAGGTCACATGTGATAGCTCTGAGACGGAGCTACTGTGACGATCATTCCCTTTCTTGTTTTTTATTATTGTTCTTGTCATAAGAATGTTATTTTGGTATGCTATTTTCCATTGTTGTTTCTCTTGTTCCGGGTAAGTCATAGGTGATATCTATGAGAGATATCTATAGTAATAGTTGTAGGAGGCAACAGATTAGATGGTCTCTAGCCGAAACATGGAACAAACTATCTAGACATAGAGCTGTGTACATGACCATATACATCCATGTAAACGAAGAAGAATAGGACAAAGTTAGAACCTTTTGGAAAGAAGGGTACTTTTACGAGATACAAAGTATCTCATATGGAGATTTATTATGAGGAGTAGAAGGCTCTAAAGGATGACCTTACATATCCCTCTAGTTCAGTTGATCACTCTTTAGATCATTAGGAAGAGTTAGTAGAGCCAGAAGGGCCTACCTAGAAACATTGCAGTGATCAAGAAGAGACCAACATGGTCTCGTGATATTTTGGAGGATGAAAACAACATGCATTTATATGGTAGTGATGATCCATATCACGAGGAGGAGAAGATGGTTCCACCAATAGTGAGGCAGGGGGCCCCACCAAGTATTATCTCAGAAGGAACATGATTTTAGAAGGAGTCAACCCTTAAGATCCAGTAGGGAGGATAAACCTCCCAGTACAATTCATATGAGATCAAAATTCAAAGGAAGTCAACACATGCAAAGGGAGCATATAGCTCCAAGATTATATAGACTTAGAGAGAGTTAAGCTTTAGAGGGAGCATGCAGACTCGGAGTGAGATTGATATCAAAGAGATTCATTTGACTCAGAGGAAGAAATGATCATTCATAACGGTTTCCCCCTCATATTCAGGTGGAAGAGAGACATCCTGACAAACATGTGCCATGAGTTGAGGAGGTTAGATCGAAGCTTCAGAGGCTTCAAGGAGGTATAAGACCTCCTGGGAGGATTCCCTTGTTTATGTAGACCTTGCTACAATGATAGAGGAGGAAGCCAATCAGAAGGATTGGGATATGGATTTTGCATCATTCACAAAGACAGCAAGAGATTACATAAGTTTTCCATCTATGTGGCACTGATAAGTAAGATCATTGATTAAGAACCTTCCACTTATGAGGATGTTGCTAAGAAGTAAGTGTGGAAGGATTCCATGATGGAAGAGTAACAATCCATCATGAATAATGATGTGGGGGAAGTGGTTCTGAGACTAGAAGGGAAGTCAGTGGTGACTTACAAGTGGATCTACAAGATTAAGCATGTTGCAGATGGCAACATAGAGAAGTATAAAGAAAGATTTGTGGCTAGAGGATTCTCCCCGTAAGAGGGAGAATATTATGATGAGACACTTGATCCAATAGCTAGAAGAAGTGTACATAGAGCAACCACAAGAGACATGAGAAGGAGTCTCATGTCTACAAATTGAAGAAAGCTTTGTACAGGCTTAGGCATGCACCCCGGGCATCACATGCTAGAATAGACAATTATTTGATGAGATTAGGAATGGTTACCCCTTGATATTGGATGACTTATTTCTTACAAGGGATGAGAAGCTCATAGATTGGTGCAAGAGGGAACTCACTTCATAGTTCGAAATGAAGGATCTGGATTTAATGGGATTAGAGGTGTGCCAGAGACCGGATGAGATTTTTCTTATCCAAGGAAAATACACAGTTGAGATCCTACAGAGATTCAAGATGGTGGACTGCAAGTCCATGGCCACACCTATGGTTATGAATCTAAATCTCACGAGTGATTCATATTTAGATTTGGTTGATCCCACGATGTAAAGGAAATTGATCATATCCTTGATGTCATGTTTAAAATTGAAAATGAGTATTAAAATATAAAAAGAAAAAAAATGAATTTACTTAAAAAGTAAAAAAGTTAAATGGTATTTTACCTTGCTTTAAAAACCCATGGTATTTGATCCAGGTGGATATCGATGGCCACCCACCTATTCCACCAGCTCAAAAAACAATTTTCCACCTTGGCAGTTTTTTTGACAGTTTTTCGGGTCCCAAACTTCCAGGGCCGTTTTGAGGCCCTATGCGATGTTTTTGGGGATTTGGGGACTAGGAAACTACCAAAGGCACTAAATTGGTCTAGTTGAAATTCGTTCTTCTCGGTTAGACCTTTTGAATGATGTATCAAGCGCCCCAAACGAGGATTGTATGCAAAATTTATGCTCCCGGGAAGTTGACATATCAACTACCCCCATAAGGGCCCACAAACCTTTTGACTTTTCACCTTATGGGGTTAGGGTTTTGGATTTTATTTATGTTAAAAATTCCTTTAGAGCCTCACTGTAACAATCATCTTCTTGCAAATGTGAGTAGCTGTCACATATCTTCTCAGAGATAAGCTACCACATTTCTAACAAGTCTTTCACTCTATATTTTATAGTCTCTGTACATTTCTTTAATTAATAGAAATTGTGTATTACTGTATTCTTTGTTTCTGGAAATATTTATGTGTATTTTATTGTAATATATTTGTTTTCATTTCGTTCTAAAAAATAATCCAGATCAATGGTATTGGAGTAGGCTGCTCTTGATCATTTTTCAGTGTATGTCCCTGAAGAGGTTCGAGTATAGAAAGTTGGGTCTCAAGCTTGTCTCTCTTGAGGAAAATCGATATTGCATGCTCAAGAAACCCTCCATGGTGGAAGAAAAAAAACATGATGGAGCAGAAGATTCTATTAATATGTTTCTTGAGCAAGATCTCACAGGATAGAGGGATGAAATTATGGAGAATTTTTCCCACATCCTTCAACGTTTGTTGATAACAACATGTGTGTCTTCATCAAGCGGAAAATTTGGAGGCACCTTGCCTTTAAAGGTACAAGTTAATTTTGATATTCCCATATTTGAAGGACAAATAGATGCAGATGCCCTAGAAAAATGGTTAAATCTGCTAGAAGGTTATTTCTTTGTTCATAATTTCTCTGACGGGGAAAAGATCACCTTCACACTCCGTAAGGCTCTCCCCCATGCCAAAAATTGGTGGGAAACTTGATGGGAGAAAAGTTCCACAAAGGAGTCTGGAATATATGGGGCTGAGCCCACTTGGGATTTTTTTGTGGATGCGGTCAAGGAAGAATATTACCTTGTTGGAAACTATGACGACCAATACATGAGAGGGACCACATTGCAGCAAGAGAGGGGCCAAGTAGTGTCGGAGTTGAATAATACCTTCCATACCTTGCACACCAAGTTGGGTATCAAAGAATCTGAGCGACATTTGGTTCTGAAATACCATGGGGCTCTACACAGATACATCCAAAATGGAATGGATTTTCTGGACATCTCATCAATGGGTGTTTCTTATCGATATGTTGTTAAAATCGAGCAAAAATGTAAGAACCAGTACAAGTGAGAGTTTGGTTCTACAAATAGATAACAATGAAAGTATGATAAAGACGACCCTAACAAACAACCTCTCGAAAACGAGTCCAAACCACATGAAAAGAAGGGTCACGGTAAGATGAAGAAGGACATTGGAAAGTGGTGTGATTTTCGAAAACCCCCTGGCACAACACTGATGAATGTCGCTCAAAACAATCATTTGTGGATGAGATCAAAGAAAATGAGTCGAACCATGATTCAGAAAATAATCGAAGAAGATAGATCATCAATGTAGACCCCACTGCTATTGTCACGACCACAACAATTCAACTAAAAGAACCAATAGATCCTGAAGAGGGGGAGCACCTTTTTCATTCATAGATGTGGGTGAAGGGGACCTTGCTACATTTTATTGTTGATAACAGAATCCAAAAGAACCTCATTTCAGCAGAGGTCGTCAAATAGTTGGGATTGTCGACTACACCACACCCACAACCATACAACATCGTATGGCTTCACCAAGGATGAGATTTCTGTGTCAGCCAACAGTGTCGCATGTCCTATGGAATCCAACCCTTCAAGCATGAGGTATTATGTGATGTTTCCCCATTGGATGTCTGTGATGTTCTAGTTGGCTAGCCATATATGTGGAAGCACCATGCTATTTACGTGTCTCAACCCCATAGTGTCATTGTTACTCTGGGGGGTCATCTCTACAGGATACCAGAGGTAGTTCCGACTTATGTCCCACCTAAATAGTACTGAAAGGTAGTATCTCATACTACAAAATTCAGGTTCTTCACAATTTGTTCAAAACGTGAATAGAAGAATACCACAACCACTACAACCTCAGTCCAAGCACTTTCTGACCAACAAAAGTAGGTCGAAAAGATTAAAGAAAATCACAAGGATTCCTTCTGCACACAATTATATCATGTCGTCGGATTGGTTAAAAAGGTCCAACCCTTCCAGCCAAAGGTTTGTGACAGCCTTCAACAAGCTAATAAATGCAAATTCTCTAGTAAGGCAAGTAGCTCATCAAGGTTCGGATTCAACAAATGCTTCCCCTAATTCCCCGGGAAATCAACTCAATGGATACCATTGCTTCCTAATGAGGGAGGATTGATCCAGGTGGATATCGGTGGCCACCCACCTATTCCACTGGCTTGAAAAACAGTTTTCCACCTTGGTAGTTTTTCGACAGTTTTTCGGATCCCAAAGTGTTAGGGTCATTTTGAGGCCCTAAGCGATTTTTTTTGGGATTTGGGGCCCAGGAGACTGCCTAAGGAATTAGCATGGGCCAATTGAAATTTTTTCTTCTCAGTTAGACCTTTCCAACGGTGTATCTAGCGCCCCAAACATAGATCGTATGCAAAAGTTACTCCCCCGGGAGGTTGACGTATCAACTACCCCCATCAGGGCCCACAAACCTTTTGGATTTTCATCTTTCGGGGTTAGGGTTTTGGATTTTCTTTATGTTAAAAATTCCTTTGGAGCCTCATTGTAACAATCACCTTCTTGTGAATGCGAGTAGCCGTCACATCTCTTCTCATAGCTAAGCTGCTACCATTCTAGCGAGTCTTTCACTCTGTATTTTACAGTCTCTGTACATTTATTTAATTAATATAAATCATGTATTATTGTATTTATTTGTTTATGGAAATATTTATGTGTATTTCATTGTAATATCTCTATTTTCATTTCATTCTAAAATATAATCCGGACCAATATTTTCCCATGGCATTGTGAAATGTGAAAATGAAAAGGGAGAATGGAGAATTGATTACTTAATCAATGGGCGAATAAACATGATATGAAGGATTATGAATACTAATAAAGAAATAAAGTTATTATTAAAATAACATTATTGTTACTCAAATGAAGAGGTGCATTGAAAGACACATTGTTTCAATGTCATGCACCTTTTGAACAACTATATAAACAAAATCTTGTGTTGGAAAAAAAGTATCTCAGTGGATCAAATATAAATACATTGGATTGAATGAAAATTCATTCTTTACCAGGTCGGTGTCTGTTTACAAGATGCGTATTTTTATGAGGGTTGGATTCCTCACATCTCAGTTGGATCTGAGAACTACAAGCTGGGTCTTGTATTTGAGAGTTAGATCTCTCTTATTCAATCGGTGTTGAATAGTTAGACGATTGGAATCATATGTACTTATTCAAGTTTAATAAATAAATGAAATTTATTCTTCTTTATATAATTTGTGTTTTTGTAACTGTTATATATTCATGAATAAGTAATTAAATACATATATGTTATTCAGTTAATCTAAGTAATATGAGAAAGTGTGAGAATTGTCCAAAAGTTCAAGACATTGATTCAACCCCCCCCGCCCCCCCGCCCCTCTTAGTGTCAATGTGTGTTTCAACAGGAAGAAGCTCAAGAGAACCTAAATCTTGCCAAGTAATTGAGGATAAAATACTAACAGAGGCCCCTTCATCTACGATAGTGCGATATATGTACTTATTAGCAACTTGGACAATTATATGGAAAGGGATACTCGAAGGAAGATGAGGTTTTTATAAACTATTTCAATCAAAGGAAATCAACTCAGTACTTGGACGGGGCTCTGTTGAAATGGACATGATGTCCCCTTATTTAGAACAATATGAACTGACAAAGAAAACATCAGTGGTATTCAATTCACACTCCGAGGGAAGAGTGGGGTCAACCAAATATCAAATTGTATTGACCACTTTATCAACCAAAGGTTGGGTAGGGGAAGAAACTAAAGGTTTTTGTTAGGCAACGACACTATCTTCCAACAATTGTGAAGCCTCTTCTATATGAGGGAAGTGATAAGTACGATGACTTCCCTTTCATAACTTACAAGGAAACTTGAATTTACCTTTTTTACCCCTAACCTTATTATCATTGGTCAACGAACCGTCACTAGCATGACTTGCAGAGGATGGTGACACGTGTTGTTGGGAACCCTAAGACAACACTTCTAAAACCTTCAGAATACCAAAGAAATGGTTAAGAAGGTGATCACCCTTACAAATCCTGCAAGGGAACTTGTGTGTGTGACCTATGCTCTCATGCTTCTCAACATATCAACACTCCCAACATGATTAATAGTTGATGGTTGATTGCCTCGTTGCTTATTTTTCTTCTCCTTTCTCTTCATTTTCTTCTCATTCTTAGCCGCCTGGTTATTAGCATCACAACTTTCACCAGACATGGACGAATAAAGGGAATAATAACCAATAGGTAAATAAGAAAAAGGGTCAATAGGAGGTTGATGTTCTTGAGGTGGAGGGCTTGAATTCGAGGCACCAGGAGCATTTTGGATCATTGGAGTGGAAAACGACCATATTGGTAACCCTATAGTGAATCTAGGAAGACTCAATGTAGCAATGTAAGGAGGACCAATATTTCCAAAACAATGTAAAGGATGAGGATGCCCATGCAAAAGGGGTTCCTTGATTGGAAGGCTCTGAAACTGTTGTAATAGACACAGACTCAACCTAGGGTCTTCTAAATCAAATAGCACACACTATAAAATTCCTATAATATAAGAGAAATCAAACAACTCTCTTCTAACATAGAGAGATGAAATAAGGATTTTCTAGAGATGAGAGAAGAGGCCATCGACGAAGAAATGAGATAAAGTTATCCACATTTACTCTGTAATGGACTTATAGAGGTGCAAGTACCAAATGAAACCAAATACCCTCCTAAGGAGCCAAAATCATGTGTTTTATGTCTATCTTAGGTACTTCCAGCACCACCATTGTAGTCACCTAGGAAAAACAACTAGGGATACCACTTCGCGCTTGGTGGTTGGGTAAAATGGTCATGGGAGAGGGATTCTATGAATGGGCAGGGAATATAAGACAAATATCTTATACCCGAAGAAACTTAGACAATGGTGTCACCTCAAGGAGTTTCCACTACTAAGATTTCCCCCTTGACTCGCATAACCCCATCAAGAGAGAGTGTTGGGAACTGGTCCAAGCACTCTTCTCAACTTCTCCTATCGTTTGAATCTTGTGTTAGAGGAGATTTCCCAAGAAACACTTCACGTTACTAATTTATTTTCACTCATTATTATTCCTAGTTTTGTTTCAGTGGCCTTGGAGAATTCACTCTCCACCCTACAACCAAGGCCCTATAACATAGACTTGTGATCTTTTTATAATAAAGAAAAATTCTAATTGATTTTAGATTAGGTACCTTGTTCCCTTTATGGTTGTTTTTACTCAAAAGCGTAAATGGAAGTGGACTATATGGTGTTAACCTGACTCCAATAAGACTTCAAAAGAAAAAAATCAATGAAATGCAATCTTTAGTTTCGATGACGCCTATCTACAGAAAGGAGCAAGAGGTCTCAAGCAAAGAAACAAGCGTAACATTCAATGAAAGAAACATGAACTACTCTTTGAATGAAAAAGGTGTTTGATATATGAGTCAAAGGAACTAGAATGCAATCACTTTTTGGTTTTCCAATGCTTTCAAATGCAATGAAAAAGTCTATTGCAACTTCTTTTGTTTTCTTTATTTCAAATGAGATGAAAATAACTAAATGAAAATGTGAAGAATCGCACAACAAAAGAATGCAAACCAAAAAATGCAATCAAGTAGGTTGACAAGCATCAAAATGACTCAATGAAAGAAATATCTCAATAGTTTCCACTCAAAATAAGAAACCAATTTTATAATAGGTCATAAACAAAAAATATCCCAAAACACAAGTGCAATTTTCAATTTGAAAAAGAGATTTGAATGCAAACTAAAAACATCAGTTTCAGAAATTTGAAAAAAGTTTAGAACATTACAGATCAATACTAAGTGTCATTCAACCAAATATGCCGAAGAAACAATCTAAGAATCATAGTTAACCCAAGATGGTGATGTACATTCAAACAAAATTGAAAAGAAAAAGAGACTCAAAGAGGATTAAGAAAATGACGACCATTCAATCCTAAGCAATCAAATCCTCATATAGAAAGAAGAAACTCTAATGAGGAGGCCTGAGACAAAAATATGAAAAAATAGAGGCAAAACAACCTCAAAATTCACCCCCAAAAAAGAATATCACTCCTTAAACACTGCAGACAGGGTGATGATCAATAGTTCATCGCTCCCCAATACAATGATAGAGGGAAATGATCAAGATATTATCGCTATGTAGTCCATTAAAAGGGAGGGATGAAGTCTGGAAAGATGCAAATATTGCTCAAATTTAAAGAAGATTAGGTTGCTAAATCAACATGCTTCCCAATGATGATGAGGGAAGGGGATATTTGAAATCAAAAGCATACCATCATAAATCAAGCAACAAACAATTCAAAAATATAGAAACCAAGGAAAAATCAAGAGAACATCCTTAGTGAAGTCACCAATTTTCTATTGTGGTAAAGTTCCCCCCCGGGGATAGGTGAAACCCCCCTTGGATCATGACCCCTTTTTTATCCAAGACAAAAGGAAAAAAATGGTGTACTACTTTCCTCCTAGACCTATTTCAACAATTAGAATGAGAAGATAGGGATGCATGACTTACCTTTTTACATTGGTTGTCCTCACTGCTCCAACCTTTGATCTTGATGTCCAAGCTCCTATGTGCAAGAAAAGTATTGCAAGGAACAAAGAAAAACCTTCTTCTTCCACACTATATTGTTAAGCATAAACAAATATATATATGATGAATTAGACAACAATAGACATGCATATATTGAACACATAGGCATGAGAGGAATAGGCCAAGTTATGTATTAATGGAAATAAAATAACAATGAAGCAGTTACAATCTCAATCTTGATGTTGCAACAACTCCTACAAGCTCTCCTTCCAACCTATTGGATCTCACACAATCATAAGTATGATGATCTAAGTTCTCTCCTCCCTTCTCTTGAATGTCTCAAGATCATAAGTATGATACTATGAAATTCTCTCCCCTTTCACTCAAGAATGGCATCCACTTATATAGGCATTGAGGCATCACAACCATAGGATAGTTTTGAGGAGAGGATGTCGTCAAATGAGGATTTGTATCAACCAACAAGATTGACCTTGCCTTGAATATGGGGTAGATCCAACCAATCCCTTAACCAACTGAAATCTCCTAGAAACAACCTCACAAATCAAGGAATGATGGTTGCAACTACTTCATCACCCCCTCATAACTATGCACAGGGCGATGAACATGGGATTATCTCTCTCTAATAAACTCTTGGGGGGCGATGATCGAGGTTTATCCCTCCTTGTATATGGAAGGGCAGGTGATGAATCTCAAACAAGGACAAAATATCAAGAAGAAAGGTAGTATTTCGACCTCCAAACTAAAAGGTTTCCCTTACAAGTTGTCTAGGGGTCATGACAAAATCTTCTTCATGGTGATGAAGTTGTGACACTTAATTTCAACACTTAGGTGAAACATTTGGTGTGTGACACTTAGGTGTATAGTATTTATGACACTTAAGTGTGGCATTTGGTAGTGTGACACTTAGGTGTGTAACACCAAGTCTGATGAAGGTGCAGGTGTTGGATGCACACTCAAAGAACCTAAAGGTAAAATAATTATGATTGGATGTAGACTTGAATTCCAATGCACCAATAACACTTCTGAGTATGAAGCTCTTATCCAAAGATTGAAGAAGACAGTAGACAAGAAGGAGGAATTGATAAAGGTATTTGGTGACTAGGAAATCATGATAAGACAGGTACGAAACACTATTCATTTCCTTTATAGTAATCTTAAGCACTACCAACAAGAGGTGTAGGACTTGATTAAAAAATTTAATGCATTAAATATTAGTCATATCCCTTGTTATTTAAATTATGATGCAAACTTATTATCTAATGTTGCATCCAAACTAATTCCATCAGAATGTATAATTCCTGACACATTTTATATCACATTTTATATGGAATTATTGTGCAAAAACATAACCAATTGGAGGGCCTTAGATGATGATCAATAGATCATTATTTTTTTGCATATGAAAGATAATTTCAAAGATTCTTCCACTAATGAATGCGAGCATGATCAAGGTTTGAATTCACACATGGAACGGCTAGTTGACCATGCAAATGAGGATAAAATAACTCTATTAAATAACATTCCAAATCCTGTGGTAAGACTCAAGAAACTATATGATCTTTAAGATAATTTTATGAAGGTCACCAACTACAAAATAAATGGTTCATCAATGCAGTTTCAGGTGATTAATCTCAAGATAGATAATAGACCAAAGAATATTAACCTTAGTAAGAAATGCTCCCAAGCTAAAAAACAATCCTTTATCAAACTTTTTGAGGAGTATAAAAACATCGTTTCTTAGAAATACAATGACGTTAAGACATACGAAACTAAAATTATTTAGCACATCATTCCCATGAAGCCTCAAACAAAACCCTTTTAATGCATTTGAATTTGGAACCTTTAGTAAAGGAAAAACTAAATAAACTCTTGGAGAAAACAATTATTTTTTCTGTTAGACATACTCAATGGGTAGCCAACTTGGTCCCTATTAGGAAGAAGAATGGTGACATTAGATTATGTGGGGACTTCATAAACTTAAATAGGGAATACGAGAAAGACAACTACCCTGTACCCCCTATGGAACAAATATTACAACGTGTCTCCGGTTCTAAGATGATATCCCTTGTAGATGGCTTCTCACGTTACAATTAAGTCTTGGTTTCTCATAAAAATCAATTAAAAACTGATTTTAGAACCAAGTGGGGAACATATGCATATATGAAATTGTCATTTGGGCTAATCAATGTGGGGGAAAATTTCCAAAGGGCTATGGATATTGTGTTTAGAGGGTTGATTATAAATTGTGTGGTAGTGTATCTTGATGATGTGATTGTATTTTCCAAAGATAAAAAGGACCACACTTATAATTTGAGAAAGATATTTGACATGTGTAGAAGATATGGTATATCTCTCAATCCTAGGAAATCTGTTTTTGTTGTAAATGAAGGGAAATTTTTGGGATTTGTTGTGTCTAAGGCTAGGATGATGATAGAACCTGAAATAATCAAGGCTATTTCTAAAATATCATTTCCCCACAACAAGAATTCCATGCAATCCTTTCTTGGAAAAATTAACTTTGTGAGAAGATTTGTCCCCAATTTTGTTGAAATTGTAAAACCTCTCCAGGACATGATAAAGAAAAACATTGATTATAAATGGGGCCCCAAGGAAAATGAATAATTTATAAGGATCGGAGAGGAAATAGAAAAATCCCCAGTATTATTAAGTCTAGAATTCCACAAAGATTTTATCATATACAATTTTTCCTCTAACATTGCATTTGCAACAATCCTCACCCAAAATAATGATGACGAGAACAAGTTCTCAATTGCTTTTCTGAGTTAGGGACTGCAGGGAGAAGAGCTTGACTATCCAAAACTAGAGAAGCAACCCTATATATTCTTCAAGGTAGTTAAGCACTTCCAACCATACTACTGAAATCCAAAACCAAAGTAGTGGTGTCGTACCCTGCTGTTAGAAACTTTTTGGTTCAGAAATATTTAGGAGAAAAGAGAGCTAATTGGATGACAACCTTGCAAGAATACAACCTCAATATTAGACCTAAAAATATTATTATGGGGTAGGGAGTTTGTAAGTTTGAAACTGAAACAACATGAAGTGAAGATGGTGAAGATAAACATTACAAGGAAGAAAACCTACTTGAAGAAGAGATTTGCTACATCCATGTCACCACTGATCCATGGAACTATGAAATGAAGTATTATTTAACCCATGGTAGTGCTCCACAATACCTAGAACATAAAAAATAAGAGATACCTCATACTTAAATCTACCCAATATCAACTTGTTAAAGGGATTCTATTCATAAATAACTATGGCGACATCCTCTTGAGATGCCTAGAGAAAGTTCATGCAGAAAAGGTACTAGTAGAACTACATGATGGTCTAGCTGGAGGAAATTCCACAAAACACAAAATTCTCAGGGTAGGTTATTATTGGTCCACCATGTTTAGAGATGCTCATGCGTATGCAATGAAATGTAAGGAATACTAGAAATCAGTTGGAAGGGAGAAGAAACCTGCATTCCATTTTCAACATGTCTCAATCGATTACCCATTTCATAAATGGGGTTTAGATATAATCGGGGAAATTAATCCCAACTCGTCCTATCTCCACAAGTACATTATTTTTGCAATAGACTATTTTACACACTAGAAATAAGCAATACCTCTCAAAGTGGTAAATGAAAATAAGGAGATATCCTTCCTTGAATCTCACATTGCAACCATGTTTGGTGTTCCTAAATATTTGGTGTTTGATAATGCTAAGAACTTTTCTTCATTAAAACTAATAGAATATTCTTTTGAAAATACCATCAAAATGAAATATACAACAAATTATTATCCCTAAGGAAACGATATAGCATAATCCACTAACAAAAATATGATAAAAATTCTTAAAAATATTGTAAAAAACCATCACATGAACTAGCATTTATCCCTACCAAACGCTCTATGGGCTGATAGAGTAACACCCAAATCTTCCCTAGGGAACTCTCCTTTCTTCCTATTATATGGACATGAAGTTATTTTTCCAAATCATACTTTCCTTTCTTCTCTACATTTATCTCTAGTTGTCCAAGAAGAGGAATGTCCCATCATGCAACAAAGACTAAATACTCTCCTCAAACTAGAATAAGAAAGAGAAAAATCCAAAATAAAATTAATCCAACATCAAGTATTGTTAAAGTGTTGATTCGATAAAACCTCAGTAGGTAATA
>ML816810.1:33032-50576 GCA_009831015.1 Picea engelmannii
TCCTCACTGCTCCAACCTTTGATCTTGATGTCCAAGCTCCTATGTGCAAGAAAAGTATTGCAAGGAACAAAGAAAAACCTTCTTCTTCCACACTATATTGTTAAGCATAAACAAATATATATATGATGAATTAGACAACAATAGACATGCATATATTGAACACATAGGCATGAGAGGAATAGGCCAAGTTATGTATTAATGGAAATAAAATAACAATGAAGCAGTTACAATCTCAATCTTGATGTTGCAACAACTCCTACAAGCTCTCCTTCCAACCTATTGGATCTCACACAATCATAAGTATGATGATCTAAGTTCTCTCCTCCCTTCTCTTGAATGTCTCAAGATCATAAGTATGATACTATGAAATTCTCTCCCCTTTCACTCAAGAATGGCATCCACTTATATAGGCATTGAGGCATCACAACCATAGGATAGTTTTGAGGAGAGGATGTCGTCAAATGAGGATTTGTATCAACCAACAAGATTGACCTTGCCTTGAATATGGGGTAGATCCAACCAATCCCTTAACCAACTGAAATCTCCTAGAAACAACCTCACAAATCAAGGAATGATGGTTGCAACTACTTCATCACCCCCTCATAACTATGCACAGGGCGATGAACATGGGATTATCTCTCTCTAATAAACTCTTGGGGGGCGATGATCGAGGTTTATCCCTCCTTGTATATGGAAGGGCAGGTGATGAATCTCAAACAAGGACAAAATATCAAGAAGAAAGGTAGTATTTCGACCTCCAAACTAAAAGGTTTCCCTTACAAGTTGTCTAGGGGTCATGACAAAATCTTCTTCATGGTGATGAAGTTGTGACACTTAATTTCAACACTTAGGTGAAACATTTGGTGTGTGACACTTAGGTGTATAGTATTTATGACACTTAAGTGTGGCATTTGGTAGTGTGACACTTAGGTGTGTAACACCAAGTCTGATGAAGGTGCAGGTGTTGGATGCACACTCAAAGAACCTAAAGGTAAAATAATTATGATTGGATGTAGACTTGAATTCCAATGCACCAATAACACTTCTGAGTATGAAGCTCTTATCCAAAGATTGAAGAAGACAGTAGACAAGAAGGAGGAATTGATAAAGGTATTTGGTGACTAGGAAATCATGATAAGACAGGTACGAAACACTATTCATTTCCTTTATAGTAATCTTAAGCACTACCAACAAGAGGTGTAGGACTTGATTAAAAAATTTAATGCATTAAATATTAGTCATATCCCTTGTTATTTAAATTATGATGCAAACTTATTATCTAATGTTGCATCCAAACTAATTCCATCAGAATGTATAATTCCTGACACATTTTATATCACATTTTATATGGAATTATTGTGCAAAAACATAACCAATTGGAGGGCCTTAGATGATGATCAATAGATCATTATTTTTTTGCATATGAAAGATAATTTCAAAGATTCTTCCACTAATGAATGCGAGCATGATCAAGGTTTGAATTCACACATGGAACGGCTAGTTGACCATGCAAATGAGGATAAAATAACTCTATTAAATAACATTCCAAATCCTGTGGTAAGACTCAAGAAACTATATGATCTTTAAGATAATTTTATGAAGGTCACCAACTACAAAATAAATGGTTCATCAATGCAGTTTCAGGTGATTAATCTCAAGATAGATAATAGACCAAAGAATATTAACCTTAGTAAGAAATGCTCCCAAGCTAAAAAACAATCCTTTATCAAACTTTTTGAGGAGTATAAAAACATCGTTTCTTAGAAATACAATGACGTTAAGACATACGAAACTAAAATTATTTAGCACATCATTCCCATGAAGCCTCAAACAAAACCCTTTTAATGCATTTGAATTTGGAACCTTTAGTAAAGGAAAAACTAAATAAACTCTTGGAGAAAACAATTATTTTTTCTGTTAGACATACTCAATGGGTAGCCAACTTGGTCCCTATTAGGAAGAAGAATGGTGACATTAGATTATGTGGGGACTTCATAAACTTAAATAGGGAATACGAGAAAGACAACTACCCTGTACCCCCTATGGAACAAATATTACAACGTGTCTCCGGTTCTAAGATGATATCCCTTGTAGATGGCTTCTCACGTTACAATTAAGTCTTGGTTTCTCATAAAAATCAATTAAAAACTGATTTTAGAACCAAGTGGGGAACATATGCATATATGAAATTGTCATTTGGGCTAATCAATGTGGGGGAAAATTTCCAAAGGGCTATGGATATTGTGTTTAGAGGGTTGATTATAAATTGTGTGGTAGTGTATCTTGATGATGTGATTGTATTTTCCAAAGATAAAAAGGACCACACTTATAATTTGAGAAAGATATTTGACATGTGTAGAAGATATGGTATATCTCTCAATCCTAGGAAATCTGTTTTTGTTGTAAATGAAGGGAAATTTTTGGGATTTGTTGTGTCTAAGGCTAGGATGATGATAGAACCTGAAATAATCAAGGCTATTTCTAAAATATCATTTCCCCACAACAAGAATTCCATGCAATCCTTTCTTGGAAAAATTAACTTTGTGAGAAGATTTGTCCCCAATTTTGTTGAAATTGTAAAACCTCTCCAGGACATGATAAAGAAAAACATTGATTATAAATGGGGCCCCAAGGAAAATGAATAATTTATAAGGATCGGAGAGGAAATAGAAAAATCCCCAGTATTATTAAGTCTAGAATTCCACAAAGATTTTATCATATACAATTTTTCCTCTAACATTGCATTTGCAACAATCCTCACCCAAAATAATGATGACGAGAACAAGTTCTCAATTGCTTTTCTGAGTTAGGGACTGCAGGGAGAAGAGCTTGACTATCCAAAACTAGAGAAGCAACCCTATATATTCTTCAAGGTAGTTAAGCACTTCCAACCATACTACTGAAATCCAAAACCAAAGTAGTGGTGTCGTACCCTGCTGTTAGAAACTTTTTGGTTCAGAAATATTTAGGAGAAAAGAGAGCTAATTGGATGACAACCTTGCAAGAATACAACCTCAATATTAGACCTAAAAATATTATTATGGGGTAGGGAGTTTGTAAGTTTGAAACTGAAACAACATGAAGTGAAGATGGTGAAGATAAACATTACAAGGAAGAAAACCTACTTGAAGAAGAGATTTGCTACATCCATGTCACCACTGATCCATGGAACTATGAAATGAAGTATTATTTAACCCATGGTAGTGCTCCACAATACCTAGAACATAAAAAATAAGAGATACCTCATACTTAAATCTACCCAATATCAACTTGTTAAAGGGATTCTATTCATAAATAACTATGGCGACATCCTCTTGAGATGCCTAGAGAAAGTTCATGCAGAAAAGGTACTAGTAGAACTACATGATGGTCTAGCTGGAGGAAATTCCACAAAACACAAAATTCTCAGGGTAGGTTATTATTGGTCCACCATGTTTAGAGATGCTCATGCGTATGCAATGAAATGTAAGGAATACTAGAAATCAGTTGGAAGGGAGAAGAAACCTGCATTCCATTTTCAACATGTCTCAATCGATTACCCATTTCATAAATGGGGTTTAGATATAATCGGGGAAATTAATCCCAACTCGTCCTATCTCCACAAGTACATTATTTTTGCAATAGACTATTTTACACACTAGAAATAAGCAATACCTCTCAAAGTGGTAAATGAAAATAAGGAGATATCCTTCCTTGAATCTCACATTGCAACCATGTTTGGTGTTCCTAAATATTTGGTGTTTGATAATGCTAAGAACTTTTCTTCATTAAAACTAATAGAATATTCTTTTGAAAATACCATCAAAATGAAATATACAACAAATTATTATCCCTAAGGAAACGATATAGCATAATCCACTAACAAAAATATGATAAAAATTCTTAAAAATATTGTAAAAAACCATCACATGAACTAGCATTTATCCCTACCAAACGCTCTATGGGCTGATAGAGTAACACCCAAATCTTCCCTAGGGAACTCTCCTTTCTTCCTATTATATGGACATGAAGTTATTTTTCCAAATCATACTTTCCTTTCTTCTCTACATTTATCTCTAGTTGTCCAAGAAGAGGAATGTCCCATCATGCAACAAAGACTAAATACTCTCCTCAAACTAGAATAAGAAAGAGAAAAATCCAAAATAAAATTAATCCAACATCAAGTATTGTTAAAGTGTTGATTCGATAAAACCTCAGTAGGTAATATTTTTTTCTAGGAGGGAGATCTAGTTCTCAAGTGGGACAAATCCAATGAAATGAAAGGAAAACACACTAATTTCCAACAATTATGGCTAGGCCCATATCATATTTATGAAAATATTGGTTCGATAACCTTTATTCTTAAAACATTGGAAGGGGATATCAAGGAGCTCCATGACAATGGTCAAATTATCAAGAAATATTTCTCATGATCACCTAGGGTGATATAGCTTTGTACATACTAGGTCTATTTTATTTATGCTATCCTTTCAAGTCCTTTTTGCAATCCCTTTAGAATTAGAATGTACAATTTTTTTAATCTTTTTTATTTTATTTTGTATTTCACTTTCCTAAATAGGAAATTGATAATTCATCCTTGTTATTCCTGTGTAGCTTCCAACATAATAGTAAGATTACATATTGGATTAAATTCATATTCCCTTGTAAGTGGGATTTTGAATGATAAAAAATGGGAAATAAATCCTACACAGATAAAAAAGATTCACAAAATACATGAAATGGTGAGACTTAACAAAACTTTACTGGTCCTGATCAGTATTAAGGAAACCTAAGGTTGTGATAAGTAAAGTTCACCTGGTTATTTTTGAAAATAGGATCCCGTGCATGTGTTATCACTCTCATATTGAGCTTGTGGGATTTAACAATGAGGATAAGTTGACAACCAAAGGTGTCCTTTGAGGAAGAGCTGTGATTTTTCTCCCACTCCACATAAACACAATGATATTGCCTAAACTTTCCCTGGGTAGACCCATAAGGAAAAGTATTGACTTGGCCATCATATCAAAGAAACTCTAATATCACCGCACATCCTTAAAACCTAATTTGCAAAATCAATGCCTATATTGCAAATATATAAGGGTGAATATAAAGAAAGAAGTTGAAGGAAGTTGAAAGCATTGTAAAATTGTGTGGGAAGTACAAGTAAACTCGTCAGGGCTATGGACACTTGCTAACAGTGTGACCATGCATGTATGATATCGAGGCATCTTCGTCGGGGATATGGATGCTTGCTAGAAGCGAAGCAAGGTTTGGAGAAGAGAGATGAGGAAAATACATCGGCATAAAGTCGATCACAAATACCCCTTTGTGGTGTCACACCTTCTTGAGGTTCATGTGCATGTTTTGAAATTAATAGAATCAAACTCATTCAGTTTCACAGAAAATTAATCTAAGGGGCATCAATGAGTTGTCATAATTGTCCACAATACATGAAAAACTGTAATTTATACAGACTAGGACCTGAATAACTATTACAACCTAAAGGTACATATTAAGGAAGAGACAATTGTTTCTTCCTAGTAAGTTGCACTTTGTTGTGCCCCACACAACTACCCATTGAAATTCCCTATTCCAGGGAATTCCAATGGGTCCCCCTATCAAAATTTTAAGCAAGGATATTTTCTCACTACTAAATTAGCTAGGTACTTGTAGAGGAACTACTATTATCTCTATGCATTTCCAACTTATCGAAGGATAGATACACTAGTCGATGATCCTTTTAAGTTTTCCTAAGAGTCTCATTATCCCCTTTCCTCAAGATAAAACTAATAATAACTTCCATTTAAGGGACTCTCCCAGGTTGATAGATCAAATGTGCATGTATTTAACCAAGTCCAGAGGTTATCAGAACTTCACTATTTGGAAATTCCTAATTGGAAAAGACAAGCATGTAGCTAGTGAACACTCTTATAAAGTCTAAATGTTGACCGTTTTCTAGCTCTAATTGCATTTATTCTCTACTTGGGGTTATATCATTGATATGAAAACCTTTATCTATATATTATACAAATCATCCTCTCAGGGATTGCATAAATTCATTTTCACTATATGTCGATTTAAAATCTTAAAGAAGTAAATTTGACAGGGAGGCGAAGTCCGTGAGATCTCTTATATGGAGGAATATATCCTTTGGTCGATTTTGAGTATTCTCTTGCGCTTCGATTAGAAGTGTATCTCTTAAATAACCATCATTGTCAATTTGACACCATACTTTTGGGGATTGAGTATCCACATGAAGTTTCTGACAGAGAAAGTATGTAATGTGCAAGCTAGGACTTCTTCTGGGAGAGTGTTGAATTAGAGGTCCCAAATCATCAATATCCATACTATCAAATTTGTCGATTGCTTGCTAGGTGCCACTGACTTCCATACTCACTTGCAATATTGTAGTCCTTCCAGGAGCCATCAAGGTGCTCTCTATGGCTTCTCCAATGAAATTTCGTTCCTATATAGGTTTTTGATGTGAAATTCTAGGATCCATTTCAGTTTTGTAACTATTCTTACCTTTTTTTTTTCTTTTGTCCCGCTCCAATATTTAAATGTTAGTTGAAGGTTTATAAGTCTACGTTTGTTGTGTAGAATTCTCTCTTAATGCATCATTTTTTTCCAGTTATCTTCCTCCTGACTTCAAACACTTTCGAATTTGGTGCAATCGACTCTACTTATATCATCTCACAGATTATCCAACACCCCATCACTGTCCCAACTTACTCAAGGTCAGCGGTGTTGCTCATTCTGGTTGTTTTCATTTCTTCAAAAAATAGTCCCAAGCTTCTCTTCTATATTTACAATTGGCTTTGAGGAATTATTCCCACTCTTCTTTCTTTTCTTTCCAATTTGAATTTGGTGGAGGTTTGGCCAAGAGGGATCAATGTTCAACAATGTCTTTGACTCCCTTTTCTTAAAAAAAATTATGTAGCAAGGATGGGACTATGTACAAGAGACCGTCATCCAAGTCTGTGTAAAATTGATCGTTTATGGTTTCGACTGACATTTTGTCTTCGATTGCATGTTCTTCAATATAGTAATTGATGATTCTTTCAAACCACTCTTTAGATTTTTTCTTCCTCCATTTATTATTTTGAGAATCAACTATTCATCTGGAGTGAGTTTGCACATTAGGTTGTTGAGTGAGATATTCAAATAACGCCTTTGGAATAGCTTCAAGGAATTGTTTGTGTGTTTCTAAGAATAATTGTGTACACTCCTCCCCTAGCGTCAGTAGGTTCCTCCTTGCCTAATTTTTTATGTAATTATTATTTTTTCACTCCCACCATTTGTGTATGTCTTCCAAGCTTAACATTTATGTTCTTTTGATTTTATACATTCCCAAGTTTAGAACTACCGACAATGGAACCAATGTTGTAGTCTGAGAGAAAGTATGAGAGGTTACCAATAGTTCCTTACATAGAGAAACATATGTTACAACATTATATACAAGAACACGTAGACATACATGGAAGCATACACAAGTAATGGGAGAACCATCAATATGCACTTTATTATATGTATAGAAAAACAACCTTCTTCTCTATCTATTACATAGTCACACACACACACACATACATTTCATATAGTTACTTGTTAGTTAGAGTTCTTAACTACATGGTTGGTTGACTCTAACTCTCTGTTTGAACGAATCCTCTATTTGAATTCTATAGTCGACTTATTTGGTCGACTTACGGGTTTAGTCAACAGAGTTGACCAACCCCTACAACAAATGCCTAGAAGATTTCTTTATGGGGTAAGTCTTGGTTTTCCTCCCTCAACCATATCAAGGCTTTGATACCTATACCTAATGCTCAAATACCTTGTGAAGGTGCTAATATCCTTTATTAGAGGCCAAGTATATCCTTGAGAGGTCATGTGTGGTACTTCAAAGAATTGTTCATGTATTTGGACGCGTCAAAAATTCCTTTAGGGACCAAGACATGGCCTTCTTCCCTAGATCATTTATAGTGCCCTACGACACATACCTACTTATAAAAACCACATAATGGCACCAAAATCCCTAATCATAGGCTAAGGATACCCTCAAGAGGCCATGTGTGGTTTCTTGAGGCATCCTTCTTGGCCCTATATGGCTAAAAGCTTCCTTTAGGGATTGAGGTTCATGTTTCCTCCTACAACCATCTCCAAATCCTTGAGAGAAATGCCTAGTGTTTAATACTACTAATGGAACTTGTATACCTGGTTAGAGGCAAATGATTCCCTCTATAGGTCAATTGTGGTGGTTCAACTATGATTCCTAGCCCTAGAAGCCTAGAATATTCCTTCATGGAATAAATCTTTGGTTTTTTCCACTGACCATATCCAGGTTCCAAAACATCATACTTAATGTTAAAAAACTCATAATAATGACTATACCCATCTGAATATCAAGGATACCCTAGAAATGTCCTTTGTGGTGGTTCAATATGTCATTCTTGGGCCTATATGCAACAAAGCTTCCTTTAGGAACTAAGACTTGTGTTTCCTATGCCAATCATGTTAAAATACCTAATACCTATACCTATCACTGAAAATATCCTAACAATGTCTATATCCCCACTTGAAGGCCAAAGATACCCTCGAAAGGTCATCTATATTGGTTTGAGGTGTCATTCATGAACCTTCTGTTAGAATATTCAAGAATACTAAGAGGGGTGGGTGAATTAGTATAGAGTTATTTCAACAATTTTAACCTTCAAGCACTACATAAAAATTAAACATTAATCATGTCATTCATCATCAGATAAACTCATACACATTACACACATATTTTTAAGTGGAAACCCAACTGGGAGAAAACCACATAAAATTTTCGTAAGTAGTTTCAAGATTTTACAAGCACCAACTTGAAGGAAGCACCCACTCCCTGAGTTTTAAAACACCTACTAGAAGGAGAAACTAATATCCTCGAAATATTTTAAATGATGATACATGATCAAATCAACCTTCAAATACAATCCCAAAACCACTTCTTAAATCTGCATACAAAACTTCTCATAATTGTACCTCAAATCTGCAAACTTGTAAGATTCGTCACGAGCTCAATTTTCTGTTTCTAATTCTGAAACTTAGATCTCAAATATCAAGATCTGTTCTCCTTATAATGAAAATAGTGGAATTCAATTTGGACCAATCAAGCTTCATATATAACCATTTGATCTCAAACGCCTGTTTGGAACTAGTTTATGGATTAGTCACAAACTGTAACTTCCAACAAGTATAACTCCGTACCTGTAATGAATCAGGATCTGAAACTTATACATAATATTCTTCGATATATTCTATAAAATCACTCCAATTTTCTCTACTTGAATCATCCCTGAAATGTTTTTATAGAGAAAGTGGTAAGATGACTCATTTTGAAGAAGAACACCCTAGTTTTAAAAACCTCAAATTCCACTGAGTATAACTCCAAACCTGTAACGAATCAAGACTTGAAATTCATATCCAATATCCTTATCTATATCTTATGAAAAAAAACCAAGTTTCTCTATATGAATCATTCTAAAAAAATGTGATATTGAAAATGCCAAGATGACCTTTAAATAAAACCCTAGAACAAATCATCACAAGACTTCATCTTCACTTGGAATTTCACCCTTCTTCACTTCATCTTCCCTTGGAAATTCACTCCTATAGGCTTAAATTAGCTCCTCTTCCTTGGTTAGGTTGAATTGGTGTGATAAAAATTCCAAATGAGGCTCCTCTTATATATATGAGTCTTCTCCACAAGAGGGGGTGTGACCAAGGGTCTCAAATTTTGGGCCGCACCTCTTCCTTAAGGATTGCCAACCTTAGGGGATTCTTTAATTTACTTTAGGGGATTCTTCTCTTGGATTTAGGGGATTCTTCACTTGAATTTAGGGAATTATTCACTTACTTTTGTGGCTTCTTCAAGGATCCTTCAAGGCTCCATTTGTGTACAAATTAAAGTGGGCATGTGGAAACAACCACATGCTATCTCATCCCGTGAGGGCTATGCTTAAAAGCTATGCCATAAGGGGAAATATTTGGAGTTATATACACTTATTTCAAGGCTCCTTCAAGGATCTTCAAGGATTCTTCAAGTGGACACATCATCATCATTTTAGGGGCTTTTTGGATTTTCTTTAGGGATTCTTCTAAGGTTGGCATTAATGACAACCAATTTTCCAACAATCTCCCCCTTTGGCATTGATGGAAACTTAGTAAAACAACCATTCTACCCCTGTCTTCGTGATCTGATATAAATGAATTTACTATCCACTTGTGTTTATTATGACTCCCCCTATCTTCATGCTTATAGTTTTACTATTTTTCTCTCCCCCTTTGACATCAATGAAAAAGGATAAATCCCCCGGACAATATTCCCCTTTTTGTTCTCGCAGAAGATTATGGAAATCAATTTGGAACATAAATTACTCCCAATTTTTTTCAAAGATACTCAAAGGTTTCCCTAGCAAGAGGCTTTATGAAGATGTTTTCAATCTGTTCTTTTGTCCCATTGTACTACAACTTGATATTCTGTTCTATGACTCTTTCCTCCAGAAAGTGGAACTTAATAGGAATATGTTTGGTATTTGAATGCATCATTGGATTCTTGGAGATGCTTATAGCATTGGTGTTGTCACAGAGTATAAAAATAGGCTCATCATATCTCACTTGTATGTCTTGCATGGTTTTCTTCATCAAGAGAATCTGAGTACAACATTATGTTGATGCGATATATTCTACTTATGTTGTGGATAAGGATACTGAAGATTACTTCTTACTCAACCAGGACACTAAGAAGTCATCTAAGTAGAAATATGCCCCACTTTTACTTCTTATGTCATCAATACTTCCTGCACAATCTACATCCATGTGGGCAACCATAGTTAACTCATTTCCTTTCAGATACCATAGCCCAAAATCTGTTGTTCCTTTTAGATATCTGAAGATCATTTTCACTGCTAGAACATGAGTTTCCTTTGGCGCCACTTCAAATATTGTGACCTGTCCAACTGCTTTCATTACATATGGTCTTGAAGCTATGCCATAGAGTAGATTACCAATCATTGATCTACAGAGTCTTTGATCTGCATCTTTATATTCATCATCTTTTCTCGACTTGCAATCGATAACCATAGGAGTACTCATTTACAATATTCCATTTTTAACTTCTTTAACATTTCCTTGATGTACTTGGTTTTTGAAATGAAAATGCCTTCATCTATATGAGATATATGAAGTCCCAAGAATAAAGTCAACTCCACAAATAGGGACATTTCAAATTAATTATGCATATCCTTTGAAAAATTCTAACTCAATCTATCAACATCACTTCCAAAGATGATGTCATCAACATACAATTCAATAATAATTACACTTACTTGATCCACTTTTACATATAGGTTACTATCTACATTTCCCCTTCTTAATACTTGTTGTTGTAAGTACTTGTCCAATCTTGAATACCAAGCTTTAGGAGCTTGCTTAAGTCCATACACAACTTCCTTCAATCTCCAAACATAGTCTTCCTTTTCTGATAGTAGAAACCCTTCTGGTTGTTCTATGTAGACTTCTTCTTCAAATTCTCCATTTAGAAAATTTGATTTTACATCCATCTGATACAATTTGATCCTTTTGAAGAATTCATAAGCCAAGAAAATTCTGATTGCTTCTATTCTGGCCATAGGAGCAAAGGTTTCTTCAAAACATGTTCCTTCAAATTGAGCATATCCTTTGCACACTAGGATTGCTTTGTTTCTGGTTACATGTCCATCTTCATTTCACTTGTTTCTAAAGACCCATTTTGTCCCAATCACATTTTTGTCCTTTGGAATTGGAACTAGTTCCCATGTCTCATTATTCTCTATTTGATGTATTTCTTCTTCCATAACCTTGATCCAATGTTCATCATTTCTAGATTCCTGAAATTTATTTGGTTCAACTATGTACAATAATGAAAAATGTCCTTGTTCATGTGTATGTGCTTTCCTTTTTCTTCTGATTTCTACTTTGACACTTCTATCTCCAATGATTTTCTCTGGTGGATGATTCTTCTGAACCCGAAGGTTAGGTTTCCTACAAGGTGTCTGAAAATCTTGTTGGTTGTTTTCTTCTTGTTCTGCTTCTGGTTGTTTCTCTTCTTGTTTTTCTTCTTCCCCTTCTTCTTTTTTCCGTTCTTCATTTCCCTATTCTTCAAAGGTGTTTGAATTTATTCTTTCCTTCCTAGTCTCCAACAAGTCTGTTTCATCAAATTTTACATTGATGATTTCCACTATCTTGTTGAGTCTTAGATTGTGGCACTTGTATGCTTTGCTTTTGCATGCATACCCAACAAATATGCCTTCATCCACCCATGATTCAAATTTTCCAATCTTATTTTCTTCCCTTTTTATGTAACACTTACTTCCAAACACTCTAAAATGCTTAACATTGGTCGGTATTCCTTCCCATAAATGATATGGAGTCTTATCACTATTACTTCTATTCAATCCTTTGTTCAAGATATGAACGGTTGTATGCATTTCTTGTCCCCAAAATATATCACTTAGCTTGGAGTCATTCAACATGGTTTTGGTCATTTCTTGTATAGTTTTGTTTTTTCTTTCAGTAACTCCATTTTGTTGAGGTGTTCTAGCTGTTGAGAATTGTATTTTTTATTCCATGTTCTTCATAGAAATCCATGAATTCATTTGAAGTAACTCACCTCCATTATATGATCTTAAGCATTTGATTTTCAAATCAATTTAATTTTCAACTAGTTCCTTGAATGCCCTCAAACATTCAAAAGCTTTTGACTTTTTCTTGAGAAACCAAACCCAGGTCATTCTGGTGTATTTATCAATGAGTAGCATGAAGTATTGTTCACCATCCAGTCCTTTTGTTCACGTGGGCCCAAATAAATTAGTGTGTATAATCTCCAATGGTTTTGTTGTAGAGTATTCCTTTTTCTTGAATTCAACTTTTATTTGTTTTCCATGCTAACAGTGCTTGCACATAGTATACATTGGCTTTGTAATTTCTGACATTTCTTTTATAGATTGCTTCTTGTTGATCTTGAGAATATTATCAAAGTGTATATGGAACATTATCCCATGCCAAAGCCAACTTTCATCTTCTTTTCCCAAACAACATCTTTCTTCTTTAGTCTCATTCAAGATGTATATGTTGTTTTGATCCAGATCTCGGGGGATGAGATCTGGATGGATTGAATGCCAAGAGAGGAGGAGCTTAGACGTGCCAATCTTGCATGAAAAGAAGCATGGAAAAAAACATGTAAATGAAGTACTCGGGAGGTGAGGCTCATAGTGGAGACTCACCTTTAAAACTAATTACTAGTAAATCACTCAGAGCTAATTAATCTCACAATGAATAATAGAAAATATGAGAAAAACCAAAATAAGTAACTTGATATTTTGAGAAGATTTTATAGGCCTTTATATAGCATTACAAAATGGTACATTGGAAAAATTCAAAAATATCTCATTAAATGAGTCTAAATATTATTAGTATAATAGATCTAACTACCCAATTAATTAAGTAGTGGAAAATAAAACCCAATCCAATAATTGAAAGAGCTCATTAATTATGTCTCTATTATTATAATAATATATCTAACTACCCAACTAATTAAGTAGTGGGAAATAAAACTCAATACAATAATGGAGAGGTGAGACTCTCTTTGACCCATATGGGCAACTTGTTAGCCCAATTAATTAATGAGGAGGTGAGCATCTCTTTGATCCACATGGAAAATTTATTAGATTTAAATCTTTATGACTTTTGCATCCAAATTTAGACCATATACCCCTTAAAATTTGGATCATTCCCCCCCCCTTAGAAAATGATGGTCCCCATCATTTCACCCATGCTAAAAAACAAAAAATCGATTATCGTACCATTATGATTACAATGTGAAAATACCCAATGAAGCGAAGGGTTTTGTGTGGTTGACCCATAACCGTGGGTTTGTGGTTGACCCATAACCTAGTTGAAAATGACATTGTACATGGGGGAAAAAATAAATTTTAATAAAATCCCAAAATTAAAAAAATAATATGGAAGAATTGCGACTTTGGGTGCTGTGAACATCCTTCTGCAAATATATTCGTAACTTCTTCTACAAGTGATGAAATCCAATTCTGTCAAAGACCCATTTGATCTAGTGAAGATATACTTCCATCGGTATATGGAACTTGTTCTGAGATGACCCATCGAGTGAGAAAAACCAGGATAAATTTTAAGGGCGTGCGACCACGCTAATTACACACATATGCTACTTCAAACAAAGATATCTCATAAACTAGAAAACGAAATGAAATTCCATGAAATACCCATTTGAGATATTGAAGAGATATTTATAGTCATATGTGGAAATCCTTATGTAGTTTTATGAGAATATGGGAAAAATACCTTTGAATATGGTGGTATGCGACCTCCTTGGGTCAAATACATGTTGATATTCAATTGATGATATCTCTCAAACCAGGAAGAAAAATGATATTATGAGAAATACCCATTTGAGATATTCAAGAGATATTTACAGAAATATGTGTAAGTCCTTCTGTAGTTTCCCAAACAGGGAGAAAAGTACCATTGAATATGGTGGTACGCGCGATATCCTTGGGTCAAATACATGTTAAGATTCAATCGATGATATCTCTCAAACTAGGAAGCCAAACGAGATTCCATGAAATAAACATTTGAGATATTGAAGAGATATTTCTAATGTGATATGGTAGAGCCTCTGAAATGTTGTGTAGATGTTGCAACACCTCTTTGAATTTGGTTTAGTGTAGAGGGCCACAAAGGATGCCAAAGGTTTGTAGAGAAGCATGGGTTGTTGTAGAGGTTGTAGAACCTCCGTGGGAAGCATGGAAACCCTGCAAATTCGTTAAAAATGTTGCATAACAATGGATGTAGTTCCATGTATAGATGTAGTGAATCCATGTATGGTTCTCCTTGTAATGGTGAATGAAGATCCAAGGGTAAAAATACCCTATAGTTCCTATGGAACAACTGTGATGCTTACAGTGTATGGCATGAAAAATGGATTCTGATAGTACCAAAAGGAGGTTGGTGATTGCTGCCAATGTTTGAACCCGCAACATGTTTCAAACCCTTGTCCCGATGGAGAGCGTACCTTCTCTGATACCGTTGATCCAGATCTCGGGGGATAAGATCTGGATGGCTTGAATGCCGAGAGAAGAGGAGCTTAGACGTGCCAATCTTGCATGAAAAGAAGCATGGAAAAAAATATGTAAATGAAGTACTCGGGAGGTGAGACTCAAAGTGGAGCGTCACCTCTAAAACTAATTACTAGTAAATCACTCAGAGCTAATTAATGTCACAATCAACAATATAAAATATGAGAGAAGCCAAAATGAGTAACTTGATATTATGAGAAGGTTTGCTAGGCCTTTATATAAAATTACAAAATGATACATTGGAAAAAGTAAAAAATATCTCATTAAATGAGTCTCTATAATTAGTATAATAGATCTAACTACCCAACTAACTAAGTAGTGGAAAATAAAACCCAATCCAATAATGGAAAGAGCTCATTAATTGAGTCTCTATTATTATAATAATAGATCTAACTACCCAACTAACTAAGTAGTGGAAAATAAAACCCAATACAATAATGGAGAGGTGAGACTCTTTTTGACCCATATGGACAACTTGTTAGCCCAATTAATTAATGAGGAGGTGGAAATATCTTTGATCCACATGGACAATATATTAGCTTTATAACTGTTACACATTATTTTCATCATCCCTATGATTGTTAATGATGTAAACCTATATGTTTCCTTCAGAGAGGTCAGTGGTCTGGATTCCTGAAGAAAGAAGGGAGAAGAACTTTCCCTGAGAGAAGAAGTTGTATTTTCCTTTGTGAAATCCTTGGTTTCCACAGGCTGCACTATAGCCAGGGTGAGGAAATCCCTGGTTTCGACAGGTTGCACTATAGTCAGGGTGAGGAAATTCCTGGTTTCCGCAAGCTGCACTATGGTCAGGGTGAGGAAATTCCTGGTTCCCCCAGGCTGTACTATAGCCAGGGTGAGGAAATTCCTGGTTTCCATAGGCTGCACTATAGCCAGGGTGAATAAATTTCTAGTTTCCACAGGTTGCTCTATAGCTAGGGTGCGAAAATTCCTGTACGTGGGAAAAACGAGCGTCTTCTCGATGCTTCTAGAAGGAGAATCTTCTATGGTGAGGTGGTCTCCGAACGGTTTGGATATTACTCGATTTAATGATTTAATGGGATCATCCTAACCTCCTCACCTTATCCTCTTCATCTTATAAAAGGAAAGGAGATTTCATGGAGAAGGTTAGCTTTTGAGATTGACTTGTTATTGATTTTTGTAGCTTGGAGTTTTTTGGAGCTTTTATATTGGCTTTGAGCTTTGCTTTGTCGAGATAGATTTTGAGTACCTATCAGATCTATGGTCTCAGAATCCTTGTAGCAAGAAGTGTGTGGGAAGCAAGGAACTATTGGGAGGAACCTTACGACATCAAGGCATCCAGTTGTAATCTCTCTTCCTATTATTTAATATAATACAGTGGCATGCTTCTTTCCCATAGAATTATCTTTATTTTATTGCATAATTCCTTGATCATATGCATAGGTTGTCATTGAATATACTTTTACCACTTTCACTTTGGTTGGTTTGTGTCTCACTGCATGATTAGTATCACAAGAGCACCGGAGCGAAACATGAACAACCAAGAAATAAGGAAGCAACACTTAAAGGTATGTCACTCGTCTTTTGTTCGGTAGTAAATTTGATGATTAGAGCCTAGGAAAAGCTCCATGTCCCGTCGTGTCTTGTTTTAGATCCAGGTGGATCTAGGGTGATTGATTTGTGTCCTCACTTAACAATTAAACTGACAACAATAGATTTATGACTTTTGCATCCAAATTTAGACCATATACCCCCTAAAATTCAGATCACGTTTGGATTCCTTGTCATTGTTGCCATTAGTTTGCCTGATCCTTCTTTCCTTATTTCACATTCTTTTGAATTGAATATAAGCGTGTGTCCTTGATCGCACATTTGTTTCACACTTAACAACTTATGCTTCATATTTTCAACAAGTAGGACATTTTCTACCACAACATCTTTGTTTACAAGATTGATTGTGCCTTTTCCTATAGTTTTGGCTGAGTTATCATTGCCAAACGTGTGATCTAGATTTTATGAGAAGAAAGAAATTAATACAGATTATTATAATTCTTAACACATAAACACAAGAAACAGTAACAAAGAGACAGTAAAACTGACTGCTATTCAATAAGGAAATATGTTGAAACTGTAAAATGCAGAATGAAACAATCTTGCTAGAATGGTGGCAACTTATCTATGAGAAGAGATGTGGTGATTGTGCTCATTCACAATAATATGGTTACAATGAGTCTCTACAATCCTTTTTTACAATAAACAGGAATTCCAAAACCACATCCAAAAACCTAACCCTAGGAGATGAAGCGCCAAAAGGCATGTGGGCCCCATTGGGGTAAGTTACTACATCAACTTCCCGGGGTCGTAACTTTTGCATATGATCTTCATTTTAGGCACACGATAT
>ML816810.1:116741-140163 GCA_009831015.1 Picea engelmannii
AATAGATGAATTAATATAATAAATAAATTATTAAATTACTATTAAAATGAATGAATTAATATAATCAATAAATTATTATTGATTAAAGAAGATAGGAATACCATGTGCACATTTTTAATAGCATGTGCACATTCTAGGAATAGAAACACACTTTACAACACACACACATTCTTATAGTGCATGTGCATTCCTTCAATTCATTTTTTGGTGGAAATGACACATACATAATATGTGTTGTCTAACTTGGTTGTAATACATCAAAACCATCTTCATTTTGTTGAATGTCTCTAGATATTTATATTTTCAGGTTATTTTTGTATAGGCTACACAAATTCATATACATATAGAGTTGAGTATGCACATTCCAAATATACAGGTTTAAAAAAATATATATTGTTTGCTATTTTTAATTTATTTTGGTCTTGACATATATGGAAATCCTAAAATACATACATATTCTATTCATGCCATAGCTTTTTTATTGCCTTACCCATTTTTTTTAAAAGTTATGCATTGCACTAGTATAAATTGATATCTACAATCTAAAAAAATTGTTTGATTATGTTAAGAGCTTTAGGTTGTGCACTAATAGATGGCCTCCTAATTTTAGGGCTATAATGACTTTCATGATTTTAAAAAAATAGAAATTTAACATTATAAATTTTGAAAAAATAGTAGTGCACAAGAACAATGCTTTCTTTATAATTGTACAATTCTTTTTAAGGAAATTCCATCATTTAGGTACTCAACACTGCACTAATGTGAATGTATGCATTATATTTTTCACGAAAAATAATATACCATTGTTAGAAAAACTCTAATCTCACACAACCATACAAAATTTTATAAATACAAAGTATATATTCTCAAAGTTAATTTAATTTTCTACATTTCATCTTTTTATACCATATTCAAATTCATTGTGAAAGTACATAAAATCATCCCTCTAGGTTAACATATCATTGTTTTTCCATGTTTGCGTTATCTCTAACTCCTCATGAGAAACCATCATGAAGTTGCATTCACTTTGGAGAGAGTTAATAAGTGGAAAAACTCAACATTTTTTTTTAGTTCATTTTTTTTAATAAAACAAAGTTTTTTTTCATTGCCTTAGTTTTATAGAAGTAAATTGTGTCATAATTTTTGAAAAAGTGGACACTCCACCTATTATCATGAGGGACAAGTCAAGCTCAAACTCAATTAATGATAGAAAAAAGTGTTGATGGTATAAATTAAAAAAAATCAAGAAGTAGCCGTTGGAAAATTATATAATAAATATATGAATTAATATAATAACAAAATTATTAGATGATTTAATTAAGAGAATTAAAGAAAATCCATTTCTGCATTCAGAAATGGATTTTGAACAAAAAATAGTGATTCATGTAAATTTATATTGCTTAATTCTAGCCAAAAAAACAATTTCATAGAATAGGTAGACAAAGCCATTAAGAAATTATATTATATGAATCAATATAATAAATAAATTATTAAATAACTATTAAAATGAATGAATAAATAAGATAAAAATAGCCCTATGGATTCTAAGTCGAAGATCAAATTAAGAAAATTAAGAATCTGAGTCTGGAGAAACTAAAACTTTTCCTCTTATAGGGGTTCAAATTCTTTTGGCTGCAACAATGGGAGACATGGCAGACTATTTGCAGAAGAGGAAGAGGCCAAGGGAAGAAAACCATCGTGAAGAAGAAGAAGATTCATCGCTCATTATGTGCTTACACCCTCTACGTCTACAAGAGTTGGGCAAGATCAGGAAGCTTCCAAACACGATACTTGGGTAGTATTAGCTTTCCTGGTTTCCGTAGGCTGCACTATAGCCAAGGTGAGGAAATTTCTGGTTTCCGTAGTTTGCTCTATAGCTAGGGTGCATAAATTCCTGTACGTGGGAAAACGAGCGTCCTCTCGATGCTTCTAGAAGGAGAAGATTCTATGGTGAGGTGGCCTCCAAACGGTTTGGATCTTACTCGCCTTCATGATTTAGTGGGATCATCCTAACCTCGTCACGTTATCCTCTTCGGCTTATAAAAGGAGAGGAGATTTCATGGAGAAGGTTAGCTTTTGAGATTGGCTTGTTATTGAGTTTTGTAGCTTGGAGTTTTTTGGAGCTTTTATATTGGCTTTGAGCTTTGCTTTTTCAAGATAGATTTTGTGTAGCTATCATATCTATGGTCTTAGAATCCTTGGAGCAAGAAGTCTGTGGGAAGCAAGGAACTGTTGGGAGGAACCTTATGACAACAAGGCATCCGGTTGTAATCTCTCTTCCTATTATTTAATATAATACAGTGGCATGCTTCTTTCCCATAGAATTATCTTTATTTTATTGCATAATTCCTTGATCATATGCATAGGTTGTCATTGAATATACTTTTAACGCTTTCACTTTGGTTGGTTTGTGTCTCACTGCAGGATCAGTATCACAAGAGCACCGGAGCGAAACATGAACAACAAAGAAATAAGGAAGCGACACTTAAAGGTATGTCACTCGTTTTTTGTTCAGTAGTAAATTCGATGATTAGAGCCTAGGGAAAGCTCCATGTCCTATCATGTTTTATTCTATATCCAGGTGGATCTAGGGGGATTGATTTGTGTCCGCACTTAACAATCAACCTGACAACAATAACTTTATGAGTTTTGCATCCAAATTTAGACCATATACCGCCTAAAATTCAGATCATGTTTGGAGTCCTTGTCATTGTTGCCATTATTCTGCCTGATCCTTCTTTCCTTATTTCACATTCTCTTGAATTGAATATAAGCGTGTGTCCTTGACCACACATTTGGTTCACACTTAACAACTTATGCTTCATATTTTCAACAAGTAGGACATTTTCTACCACAACATCTTTGTTTACAAGATTGACTGTGCCTTTTCCTATAGTTTTGGCTGAGTTATCATTACCAAATGTGTGATCCATATTTTATAAGTAGAACAAAATGAATACAGATTATTATAATTCTTAACATAGAAACACAGGAAACAGTAACAAAGAGACAGTAAAATTGACTGCTATTCAATAAGGAAATATGTTGAAACTGTAAAATGAAGATTGAAACAAGCTTGCTAGAATGGTGGCAACTTATCTATGAGAAGAGATGTGGAAATTGCGCTCATTCACAATAAGATGGTTACAATGAGGCTCTACATTCCTTTTTTACAATAAACAGGAATTCCAAAACCCTAGACATCCAAAAACCTAACCCTAGGAGATGAAGCGCCAAAAGGCATGTGGGGCCCATTAGGGTAAGTTACTACATCAACTTCTCGGGGTCGTAACTTTTGCATATGATCTTCGTTTTAGGCACACAATATCCTTTTGGAAAGGTATATCTAAGGAATACACATGTCGCCATTATAGTCTTACTTTGTGTATAGTTTGACTGTGGCGAGCCCTAACAACATTGTTTAGGGCCTCGAAACGGCCCCAGAAGTCAGGGACCCGAGAACTACGAAAAAATTGTCAAATTGCCAAAATGAACCAGTTGGAATAGGTGGGAGGCCACCGACATCCATCTAGATCAACGTGACAAACCCATATTTTTCTTTATTTAATGTTACAATTCTTTTTTTGTCTCTAATCATATGCTTTTAACATCCACTATCAATATACCAATGTCTTCTTCTATTTTGGGCTTGTCAGAAAAACCCACATTCATCAACCTTCAAATATTCTTGCTTCCTTTTCCAGGTTCTCTGTTGTTCCCGAATATGATTGAAAGGAACATGTGTAGTTTCCCTTGAAGAAACTATCAAATCACTTATGCAATTTTTGGCTTTGTGTCCAAAATGGTTACATTTGTAGCATTCAATTTCATAACCCAAAGCACCAAAACTGTTATAATTTCTGTCAAACGCCTCATGAGGCTTTCCAGGATAATTTCCTTCATAATGATTCTTCAAATTTTCATAGCTAATTATGTTCCATGTGTTTCTACCCTTTGCATAGGCTCTACAATGTATGGATTTATGCCCAAAAGTATTGCAAGAATAACACAAGCCAAGATAAATCTTTTGGTACCTAGGTGTGAGTGGTCTTCTAGTTGGTGTTGTTCTTCTAAAATCATGATCTTGCTCTTGGGTCTTCTTCATTGCTGGTTTTTTATTCCATGTTCCTCTGAATGCACGATCTTCTTCTTTATTTGTGGTTTATGCATGTCCTCCTTTGGAGGCTTGCATTCTTCTTTCTTGATGGAACCCTTGATAGTATCTTCATAACTTAGATATCAAAACCTTCTAATGGTGACCATATCCCAACTAAGAGGGAGATGATACTCTTAGGATGTTAGTGTGGTGGTTTGAGGCATCATTCTTGGATTTAGATTCCTAGAAGCTTACGGTAAGTGCTAAGGTTTGATTTCCCCCCCTCAACTATGTCTAGTACCCCAGAACCCATACTTGGTGCTCAAAACCTTATAATGGTGTTCATATTGCAATTAGAAGGACAAATATCACACAAAGAGGTCATTTATGGTGGTTTGAGGACTCATTAATGGCTCTTGAGTCTTGGAAGTTACTTTTTAGGCATATTGCACATGTTTCATCACCTCACCTTGGTACAAGTCTTTAGACTGATCCCTACTTCTTCAAAAACACTAATGGTACCAATATTCCCACTAAGAGGAAAAGGATGCACTTTGGAGGTTGTGTGTGTGGGTTCAAGGTGTTTTTCTTAGCTCTAGATGCATGAAATATTCCTCTACGCTTAAGTCCCAAGTTTTCTCTCACTGCCATGTTGAGTATCCATTAACCCATAACTTATGCTAAAAATTGTAATAATGCACATAACTCCACTTGGAGGCCAAATATCCGCTTCATAGGTCATGCATTTTCCTTGGGCCCTAATTCCTATAATATTTATTTTTCGGCCTAAGACCTTAGTTTTACCCCCTAACCATATCTGGGACCCCAAGACCCATACCTAGTTCCAAAGACTTCCTAATATCCTAAATATCCCCACTTGGAGGGAAATGATATGCTTAAGAGGTCATATGTGTTGGATTAAAATATCATTCTTGAACCTTCATACTTAGAATCTTCCTTTATGGTGTAAGACCCATGTTTCATCCTTCAATCATGTCTACAGCCCAAAGACTCATGTACCTAGTACCAAAAATCTCGCAATGGAACCTGTATCCCAACTAAGTAAAGGATAACCTTGAGGAGTCTTATGTGGTGTTTTCCATAGCCATGTATTCCAAAACGATTAATTTAGGCTCCAGTCGCCACATTTCCTCTCATGGCCATGTCAAGGGCCTCAAGACCCATAACTTTTGCTCAAAATATTCTAATGATGCATGTATCCCTACTTGGAAGACACAGATTCCCTTGGGATGTCGTATGTGGTAGTTTGAATCACTATTCTTCACCCTATATTATTAAAATCTTCCTTTATAGCCTATGTCTTGGGATTCCTCTGCAAGCCAGGTGCAAGGCCCTACGAATAATACCTAGTGTTGAAATTTTCCTAATGTCACTAATATCCATATTCATAGGCCAAGGATATCATTGGGAGGTCATGTGTAGTGGTTTGAGGTGTTGGTTTTGGACCTTGATACCTAAAAGAATCTTTTGTGGCTTAGTGCCCAATTTTCCTTCCCTTACCATGTACCCATACCTAATGATCAAATCCTCTTAATGTCAATGATATCCTCAATTTGAGGTGAAGGATATACATTGGGAATTTACATTCTAGGAATAGGAACACACTTTWCAACACACACACATTMTTATAGTGCATGTGCATTCCTTCAATTATTTTTTTGGTGGAATTGASACATACATAATATGTGTTGTCTWAYTTGGTTGCTTCAGATTTAGGTTCRGAATGTCAAACCTAGTGGTTTGGGCTATACATACATCAAAACCACCTCCATTTTGTTGAATGGCTCTCAATATTTATATTTTCATGTTATTTTYTCATAGACTACACAAATTSATATACATATAGAGTTACTATGTAGATTCCAAATATACAAGTTTTAAAAAATATATATTGTTTGCTATTTTTAATTTATTTTTGTCTTGACATATATGGAAATCCTAAAATACATGTACATCTTTTATTCATGCCATACATTTTTTATTGCCTTACCTATTTTTTTGAAAAAAATATAAATTGCACTAATATAGATTGAGATCTACAATCTAAAAAAAATTGTTTGAGCTTTAGGTTGTGCACTAATAGATGGCCTCCTAATTTTAGGGCTATAATGACTTTCATGATTTAAAAAAAAATAGAAAGTTAACATTATAAATTTTGAAAAATTAGTCTTGCACAAGAACAATGCTTTCTTTATAATTGTACAATTCTTTGTAAGGAAATTTCATCATTTAGGTACTCAATAGTGCACTAATGTGAATGTATGCATTATATTTTGCATGAAAAATTATATACCATTGTTAGAAAAACTCTAATTTCACACAACCATACAAAATTTTATAAATACAAAGTATATATTCTCAAAGCTAATTTAATTTTCTACATTTCATTTTTTTATACCATATTCAAATTCATTGTGAAAGTACCTCAAATCATCCCTCTAGGTTAACATATCATTGTTTTCCCATGTTTGCATTGTCTCTAACTCCTCCTGAGAAACCATCATTAGGTTGCATTCACTTTGGAGAAATTTAATAAGTGGACAAACTCAACATTTTTTTTAGTTCAATTTTTTTTACAAAACAAAATTTGTTTTCATTGCCTAAATTTTATAGAAGTAAATTTTTTCATAGTTTTTGAAAAAGTGGACAGTCCACCTATCATAGAGACAAGTCAAGATCAAACTCAATTAATGATAGAAAAGAGTGTTGATAGTATAAATTAAAGAAAATAGGAAAATTATATAATAAATAAATGAATTAATATAATAAATAAATTATTAGATGACCGTTTAATTAAGAGAATTAAAGAACAAATGAATAAATATAATTAATAAATTATTAGATGACCGTTTAATTAGGAGAATTAAAGAAAATCCATTTCTATATTTAGAAATGGATTTTGAATAACAAAAAATAGCGATTCGTATAAATTTATATAGCTTGATTCTAGCCAAAAAAAAAACTATTTCATAGAACAATTAGACAACACCATTAAAAAGTTAAAAAGCAGCCGTTGGAAAATTATATTATATGAATTAATATAATAAATAAATTATTAAATGATGAATAAAGAAGATAACAATATCCCTATGGATACAACTTGAAGATCAAATTAAGAATACAAGTTGAATTAAGAATCTGAGTCTGGAGAAACTGAAACTTTACCTCTTATAGGGGTTCAAATTCTTTTGGCTGCAACAATGGGAGACATGGCAGACCGTTTGCAGAAGAGGAAGAGGCCAAGGGAAGAAAACCATCCTGCAAAAGAAGAAGATTCATCGCCCATTACGTGCTTACACGCTCTGCGTCTGCGAGAGTTGGGCAAGATCAAGAAGCTGCCAAACATTTACAGGGATTATCAGGTACACACCTTTGACTCTGTGAACATGGGTAGTATTAGCTTTGTGGTCGCAGGGGTTGACACGATACTTGTTGTCCATTCCCATAGCGAGATGGTGGTATTCAGGCAACATGGAGATCAAATCTCACCTGCTCTCTGCCACGTCCATAGATGCCCCTTAAGCTACCAGGTGAGGGGATTTATCAAATCTGTTTGTTACAATCCCCATGATAATTCATTTTTAATAGCGTATCTGCTTTATGAGCGAGACAGACGGGGATGGGACACCGTAGAGATAGTAAGTCTCGAAATTCCAGCTATACAAGAAGGACGATGTCTAGAGTCCAGGTGGGTTTTTCCTGGAGAGTCCAACATACTAAAATGGGGTTTTGATATTCCAATTTGTAGGGCCATGATTCACAATTTCACCAATCATAAATTCAAGTTTTGTGAATTAAAAGAGTACAGAGTGTTGTTTGCAATACCAGATCTAGTTCAAACACATATTGGTTCAGGTGGCATACCTATTGATTCATATCTTAAATGTCTTTTAAGTCCATGAAATATGGACATGGTGATTCATGAGGAAATTTCTTTGAGTGAAAGAAATGGAAGGGCAGGAGTTCAGTTGAAAATTTATTCCAAAATCAACGGAGTACTGCAAAAAGAAATGTTTCTCCCTCGGCGTAGTCAAGAGATCATACAATTCATTGTGCTATGTGGCAGAAATACATTGGTTATGCAAGGATATCAATCGCAGATTGAAGTGGGGGAGATATGTAGTGAAAAACCTTACTACATATCGTGCAGTATATGTAGTGAAAAACCTTACTACATATCGTGCAGTATATTTCAATAAAGATAAGAAATACAAATATTCGTGCAGTATATGAACCTTACTATTTACATAAAAGATCTCAGTTTATCTGCTACACCGATTCCAGAACAGTTCACGTTTGTAATCTACGAGGTGAGATTTTGGTGACACTTGAAGACCACCCGCTTGTAGATCGCCCAGAGTTCAGCTACGCCAGCTTGTTCGGGTATTTTTACATTTTTGATTCACAGGATATTCTCATTTCTCTTTTCCATGGATTTGTCTGGCTCGCACGATCGGGATCGCGATGGATTTACAGTGTCAATGTTAGCAGCATTGTTACAGGGGAATGTTTGGCCAAGATTAGTTCGGAAGATCCAAATTGTACTGAAATCAGAAAGGCGGTATTGAACGACGCAGTCTGTGCATTTGGATACGATGAAAGGACTCACCAGATTTTCACGGGAAATCAGCAAGGACTTTGTGGCATTTGGTCTAACAAGTTCCACACTGATGTCAGCTTTCACCTGGACGAACAAGAAGAGTAGCGACAAGTTTTTGTGTTTTCACAGTCACTGTTCTTTCATATTTTAGGGTTTCTGATCGTTCATTTTCTTAGTGGAATTGTTTGAGATGATGGTGATCAAAATATTTTTTTTCCAAAATATTTATAATTATTTGTGTAATTTCAATGTATTTGATGTTATTGGAATTTATAATTTTTAATAATAATAATAATATATTTTTAAGGTCACTGCTAAGCTAGACATCAAATTAGTATATAAGACATCCTTCCCTCAATTATTCTACCAAGGTATACATACCCTACCCCCTGTGGATTCGAACATGTGACTTCTTAGGAAGAAACACATGTTAAAATAAGAAAGTTATATTTGAAGTTTCTTTTTTTCAGATATTTTTAAGTTCATATTGTCATTGTTTTATGTTATGCATTGTTTCTGGCAAGTAATCTTCATTTTCATTTCCTGTAGTAGTTTCCATAATATCATTCCAAATAGAAATCTTCATCTTCATTTCCTGTAGTAGTTTACATAATATCATTCTAAGTAGAATTAATTGTTGTCACTTTTACTAGAGATAAATTTGTTTATAGTAGTTTCTTTGAAGTAGGATTAGTCATTTCATCAATAGATGATTTTAACTTTACTTTGCAGTCCATTTCAATTCTATTTGTAGTATGATATTTCCAACTTTCATTTGATTTCCCCTCTTTACATTTTATCATTCTTGTTGTTAAGTAGTTTTTGCATTCCTAAAGTTATAAGCATGTCTCCTTTGTATATATAGGAGTCCTTGTGTAATTTTCACACATACTTCTAAATAGCAGGTTTCTAGGTTGAAAATTTAAGTAAAGTTGAGCAATTCAACATCCTTGTTGAAATTCTTTGGCTCATCACTTTTTGGTGCCATTGTTCAAGAGGTGCAAAAAATTGCATATATCACATTTTTTTTTTATTAAAGAAAACATTAAAAAAAACTCATTAGATTGCATGCATTGACATAGAGATATATTTGGTAGATTTTATTAATAATTTAAATTGTGGAAACAAGTACAACCAATCAAGAACAACAACAATTATATCGTGTCATAGACATCCAACAAATCATTGAATAATTTGGGGACTTACCCCAAGAGGGAGAAGGTATTTTTGTAAATTTCTCAAAATAAGGAGGAGGATACCCATCTCACCATACCATGGTTGAGGATGGAGATTGTTGTCGCAAGAGTTGGTTCTAGGTTGTAATAGAGCCAAGCCTTAGCACATTTTAAATGAAATAAATTTTGTCACTCGGACTTGACTTGGGTTGCATGCAAGTAAATTCCGAGATAACCTCGAACCACTTTTGATTGGAAACTGCCCCTTCCAACCCGAGAGGGATCTTTCGAAAATATGTCACAATAGGATATTCAATAAGCTTAACAATGGGCAGATCTATGGGTAATAGAAAGTTCTGGGTTTTTAGGGTTGATGGGTTGGACCGGAAAGTAATACATTGGGCATGGAGTCAAATGATCAAGCAAGTAATAAGCGTGTTTCGACAATGTAAATCCATGGAGCAGAGGCGATATAGAAGATGATTACAGAGGGAAGGATTTATAAAAAGTATGGCGGCAGAATAAAGAGAAAACATATCAAAATGCAAGGAGCACTTAGCAATGAGTGAATTCCAAGCATAAATCAATGGAAAGAGATAGTTGGGACAAAGCATCTAGCAAGGATGAATTCTGAACCTTCATATCTCTGCAAGAAACAACCTATAACCAGTCCAGCAACAAAGCATCTAACAAATGGATGAATTCCATTACAAACACGGTTACAAATCGGGAAGAAAATGGAAATAAAACCAAGTGAAATGATGTGAAAATGAAGCAATAAGACATTCTCTGCAAACAAACTCACGAGAATCTCTGATATAGATCGAAAATACTCTGCACTCTTTTATTAAACATGAAAACAAGTGCTACAGCCTAGGAGTACTACTCCTCTCCCCTTCGCTTTTACAAAACTTCCTCATATATCTATTGAGGTCGAAATTCTCTCTAATCTAAAAGATAACAACAGTTACAACCGATTCTTGAAACTTTCTGCCATAGAAAATGGGCCAAACTGCTGAAAAATAGGGTTTCGGTTATGGATCTATATCTCTTAAATCACAACAGTTGTATACAAAATGAAAGTGACTTTTGATCTTCGATGTGTTAGGCACAAAAACCTTCGATCGTTTCTCAAACTGATCCTCCAGTCGCTCAGAATCATCATTTGAAAATGATGACTCGGCATAGTAAAAAACGCCACATTTATGAAAATGAACCTCATATTGCGGGGGACTTTTGACTACCTTCCCAAGCTCCAAATGAAATTATGAAGAGACCATTGGACATCTTAGGATTTGTAGATGTCGATCAACTATTTGAACGCGAAAAATGGCCTTTCCATGGCTGATAAAATTGTGTTTTTCTAAAGTCGTTTTGCATATGACTGGAGTCCCGATTTCGGGTTTTCGGGTTTTGAGGTTTTGGGTATCATGTATTCAAGAGTTATGACATGAAAGGAATCCCAAAACACGAAAAAAGGCCTCTCCATGGCTGAGAAAATTGCATTTTTCTAAATCAGTTTTGCATATGACTGGACTCCCGATTTCGAGTTTTCGGGATTCGGGGAAATGAAGTAGTGGTTATTAAAATCTCCACGTCGGCCAAATCCCCGATGGCCAAATCCCCGAAATATATTTCATATTTTTTTATTGCACTCTTTTGGGCTTTCAGAACTTCGGGGATCCTGGCGACAGGGAATATGTCACAAGTAAACCCCAGATCCCGAAATTGCGATGGGATCAGTGAGGCGTGAAACACGATTTCATATTTTGGAACTTCGGGGATCCTGGTGACAAGGGATATGTCACAACTAAATCACGAATCACGAAATTGTGATGGGATTGATTAACAGTTAAAACACTTAATCTTTATTTGACCCGACTTATCCTTTAATACTTTAGTGAATTCGGGGATCGGGGCTGTAGTTATTAAGATATCTACGTCATCCATATCCCTGACAGCCAAAAAACCCAGACTCTTGAGATTTTTCTCCATGTGGCTTAATGCTCAGTGTATGTGATCGTTCCACTACCAATGCTTCCATTCATTCTCTTAAGTGACCGAAAGCCAAAATTTCAATATTTGTTACAACATAGACCAACAATCTAAAATATTTGATTTCCCCGTTAGGGAAACCAATGGAGAAACCATACTGGACAATACCAACCCTTCTAGTCTTCCTCACTTCCACGACCTTACTTCATAAGACCCTAACACTTTACTTTTTGAGTTTTAATTTGTTCACAGAACTTACGATTATGCATCTCATGATCAGAACATCAAGCTCTTTATCTCTACTCTGAAGGATTGAGTCTTGACATGGTTCATGATTCTAGGAGGAAACAACATTAGAAGCTGGGACCAAATGAATAAAACCTTCATTGACAATTATAGGGACCACTGGAAGGCTAAGGACACAAGAGACAATATCTTCAAAATGATCCAAGGAGTGAATGAATATTTGGAAGACTATGAGGAAAGGTTCCAACTCGGTTACAAAAGAGATCATATTTTCACATTGGATGAAAACTCACTCAAACTTGCCTTCTTGAGAGGGGTAAGAGAGGAACTCATGGATATCTTGAAACTCCTCGAAAATGAGGACATCTTAAAATTGTATTTTGAATGCACCAAGAAATTATTTAAAAACTACTCCATATCTACATGGAAGATGGGAAGGAATGAAAAAAGTATGGTAACATAATCACCTAACTCTGCAAATATTACTAAAAATAAATTAGACTCATTAGCCATGTACATGGATACATTGTAGATAAAGAAGATGAAATAATAAATAGAAAGAGATATAGCTATTTTTTTTCCTAAATGAAAAAATAAACACCCTATAAATGAATGCCCACTCAACACTATAGTAACTTGTGCAATTTGTGAAGAGAAACATCCAACTAAAAAATGTCCTTCATTGTCAGGTCTCAATGTTGTGTATCATGGAATTGAATACAATGTCTATCTACTATGATTCATCAACCAAAGAATACAATGAATTCACACATGCATACTCAACCTTTGTAGTCCCCTAATGTAGCCTATTTGGCCCATGCAAATCAATGGAAATATCAAAATTATCCTCAACCTTTCAATCCCTCATATCAATCATTTCCATCCCAACCTCCAATACAAAACCATCATTGTACTAACCCTCCATAGGGATGGATACCTCCAAACCATCAACAATAAGCATTATTCCCCCCTCCACCACAACATAACAATTCTTTCATAAGCACTAATCAACAAGTACCAAAAATACCATATTTTCTTTCCCAACTAGCTCCCAATCCAAACAATAGGTAGGTACAACAAGTGTATAAAAATGAGATGGCATACCAAGCCTACTCTATGGATCTTCAAAAGATCAATCTAAGATCAAGGAAAGTGATGAAAACCCCTCCTCTCACTAAAAAACTATAAAAGACGCAATCTTTGAGAGAGAGAAATCCCTTCCACAATAACAATATCTCACTGAAATAGTTCCACCATATCCTAGAAGACTAGACACCAAGAAGGCATACACATCCTTATAAAATTACCTCCTAGGAGAATTCAAAAACCTATGTGTCAAAATTCATCACCTCCAAGACATTAAGAATGTTCCTACTTAAAAATAATTCATCCAAGATGAATGCATTAAGAAACCTAGAAGAAGGAAGAAGGTTTCTCCTATAGTTAATGTGATAAGACAACTAGTAGACCTCATGCTAGGAAGAGTATTTGCCCCTAAGTACTTAGATCCAAGTAGTCCTATATTAGATGTCTACATCAACAAAAATATCATCCAAAATACCTTGATAGGCCTAGGGGAAGAAATTAATGTTATGAAAAAAGACACTATTCTTAGACTATACCTTCAATGATTGTTAGGACACAACTTCTATACTCCAACTAGCAAAAAGACCAATTGTAAATCCCAAGGAAGTACTAGAGGATGAAATGGAATCTATTAATTTATGGGAAAATCTAATAGATTTCATATTTCTTCAGACAAAATCTAAGATCAATGGGTACCCCGACATCTTAGATATACGTCGGCTAGATACATAGATACATATATCCATTGTAGGGTAGGAAATATGACCATTTCCAATGGTCAATCTCAAAAGAAACTTGTCCTCCACCACTATACCAAGCTACTAATTGAAGAAGAAATCCCTATGTAGGTAGGACAAGAAGAAGAGGAAAAATAATTTTAGACAAAAAGTATACCCTCTCCTTACCATTGAAACAACCTTGGCCATGAAAAACATAGTTGAGGACACTTTCATCTCCAAATTCATAGAAAATGTGTACCTTGTTGCTATAAAATTGAAGTTTTTGATGAACATGAACAACAATAACAATCTAATGTTTTGATCTGTAATCAAGCGGCTTATAGCCCACTCACTTCACCAACATGGATACCTATGCAAAGTTTGATTTCTTATTCAATGACTCAGTTTTTTCCACGAGTTGTGCATATGGAGCTCAATCTCCTAGAGATTGCCAAGCCTTAATGCTCTGCCCTACACTCATCAATTATCTATAAATGACAATAATTATTCATCCCAATAGACCTTTGATGTATGCACATGTTGTCACTATCATATAGCACTTATTATAGTCTATGCTCACTATGCCACTTCGGTCATTTTGTTGGTTGCAGTGCTCAATGCATTTCTTAGTGAAACTACCCTCTGCTATATTGTACTAATTAACTAACTCATTATTTAGTTGGTATAATGAGTAATGGTAGAATATTAATGGGCATTAGTAACTCACCCACCCATTAATGAGACCCTTAGAATCATGGAAGAAATTCTACACATGCTTGAGCAAGCAACTAATCCATGTAGAAATTAAACCTATTTTAATTAATGATGATACCTAGGTGCTTCCATATTCCAATGGATTACACCTTCATTCACCTCCTTCAATTAATCCATGATGATTAATGTTCCAGATGGCATATCTCCTACAAAGAATTATCATAATGGTCTGTGGCATCCAATTTCACGTCATAGTTGTTTCGGGGCAAGAGAATATGCACTAACTTTCTCTAAGGATGCTCAAAATAAGTGAACATGTCTGGACCACCAACAAAGGTTTAGTTGATGTAAGGTAGATTCTCCTTGCAACACCCTGGTACCATATTTACAACGTGGGAGATTGAGGCATTATACCATGAGCTAGATGCTTATAGAATCAAGGTTAGGGTTTCAATATGGTTGCTAGAAAATGAAACGTATGGGGTATCTTTTGTCACTAATATTCACACTTAGAGATCTTGGACAACAAAGGAGATGTGTGTAGTTTCTTCTCCTTCAATTGCAGTTTGTTGTTGAGCTTAAGAAGCTAGGAAGATGCGCATGAGCTCTTTTTTTGTTGAAGATTGAGTAGCTTCGGAAGATATCCTTATTGTATTTGACCAAGACAAATCCTAAAGAATATTAGTATATTATCTTTGTTAATTAGGCCCTATTGTGCCTTTATAAAATTCGTCCCTATCGAGCCTTGACAATTAAATGTAAATTAAAAGGCTAAAGTGACAGGTTGTCCTAGACCTAATTTAGAGAGGCCATACTACTATTTATAAAGGAGGCTAACACATCACTTGGACACACACATACACACTAGCTTTGCAGCTAAGAAGAGGAAGTGCACAAGTCTCAAAGGGAGATGCTACTGTAACTAGGAGGTGATGTCATGGAGGTTCTTGGCTTATCTCTTGGGTATCTCTTGGTTAAGTGGTTCGCTACTCTTCCCTAGTCAAGGGTTAGAGGAGGATCTTCTACTTTGTTAGTTCTCTCATGGAGAGAGGCATTGTTCTTGGTTGGTGGATCTATATTGAGGAAGTTTGCTTGGTTTTTCCTCTAGAGGGTTTTCCCAGGATAAATCTTGTGTATGTTGTGGATGTTATTCTTTCAGTGATCCTTTATATGCAATTATTGTGCTAATGGTTTATAAGTAAAATAACACTAATCTAATTAACTGGTTAAGACATAAAAAATCAACATGGTATTAGATTAGGCCTAAAAGAAATAATTTTCATATAACATAAGAACTCACTAGAGAAGGTAAGGGATTAGGAAGACTCTTCTAACCCTAGCACACCTTTCCCCTAGAACAATTTTCGGTTTTGGACAAATTTCAAAAATTAGGGTTTTTGCATACCAGGGTTTCTACATAAACCGTAAAAGGTGACGCCATCCACCTTGCAGGAGGATGGTGGGAAAAGTAAGACCATATAGGAGATCACCCTAGGAGGGCGCACCTAGTCCTTAGATCAAAATTCCAAAGTTTGAAGTTTGATAAATTAGGCTTTCCTCATAAAACCCTAAGTTTGCAGTACCAGTTGAAGTTGCAGTACGAGTTGTAGTTGCAATATCAGTTATAGTTGCAGTTGTAGTTCCTTCGTGCCAATTCCTTCATGCCAGTTGTTGTTCCAGTTCTTTCATGCTAGTTGTTGTGCTAGTGAAGCACCAGTTGCAGTACCAACACCAATTGCAATACCAGTTGCAGTGAAGGTCTGTGTGAAGTGTTGGGACTGATTGTTTTTTCCCTAGTGTGCCTTACCCTAGAAAATATCCAACTACCTCTAAATTACAAGTTGAAGCACCTTTGAAGTTTGAAAGGTTCGTCATTACTTGTCGTTGTTGTCGGATGGTGCCACTACTTGATGATACTATCATAGGTATGTACTCAAATATATTTAAACGGTATCGTTATCTTAAGGGTATTTGTAGGAGAATGGATCTTTTGTCCAAACAAAAATCGTAGATCCAGAAGGATCTCAGATCCAGCACATAGGTTTGATTATTTTGATATGCCTCTATTTTTTATGGAAATATTGTGATCTTATGAACATTTAGGTTGTATTTTGATCTATTGAAGTTATGACTATCATACTAACCATTGGTCAAAATTAAAGTCAAAGTATTAGATTGATTAAGGTTGAGATTATAGAGTTTATTCTCTAACTCAAATTTCTGTCAAGAAATCATATTATCTTAGTATAGAGGACAGGTTTAAGAGAACACTTTTCATCTTGAGTGAAGGAGACATGGAAGAAAAGAAACAACACTCATTCTTGAGGACAAGAATCCAAGTTCTAGGTTTGATTGATTAAGTTGATATGATTCAAATTTTCACATATCAAGTTTGATAACTGCCACATTACATGTAAACACTATAGTTGTGATAGCAATATTTGAAATTTTTTATTATTTAATACTTGGTAGCATGTGAGCACTATTGAGATAAATGCTTATTGTAATCATTTACTAGATATAACTAGCATCTCCTCTAGGAGAAACTTCTTGTTATGTTTCCAGGTTACCATGGAGGAATGATTGATCACAACACTAGAAGAGTGTTTCTCTCATTTCTTATTATTGTATTTCTTACTTTTGACCCTTGTTTCAGGTAGGTCACAAGTGATAGATTTGATGGAGCTAATGTGATGATTGTTTTCACGATTGTTTTTATTATTATTATAAAGAGTATTATTCTTGTCTATTGTTTCTCCCTTGTTGTTCTTGTTCTGGGCAGGTCACGGGTGATAACCCTGAGGGATCTATAGTGACAGTTGTAGCAGGAAACATATTAAATGAGACATGGAGAAGACTATCAAATTTTTATACATGACTATATACATCCATGCACCGAAGAAGAAGAAGAAGAAGGCTCCAAAGATAAAAGAACAAATCCCTCTAGTGCATTTGATCACTCTTCAAATCATCAAGAAGAGTTAGTAGAGCCATAAGGGCCTACCCAAAATCATTGCAGTAACCAGGAAGAAACCAATATGGTCCCGGGACACTTTGTCGGCTGAAAATTCATATAGCATTAACGAGCCATATCATGAGGAGTAGATGTCTCCACCAGTGGTGAGGAAGGAGGCCCCACCAAGTACCAGCTCAGAAGGAGTCAACCCTCAGGATCCATTTAGGAGAAGCAACCTCCCCAAGGCCATTCATAGATATGTACAAAGCTTGATTTGTTTCCAGAGGATTCTCCCAACAAGAGGGAGAAGACTATGATGAGACACTTGCTCCAGTAATTAAAATAAGTATATATAGAACACACATGATTCATTAAAATAAGCTGACACAGTATGAGATTCAGAGGGAGCGGGTATGAAAATCCATTTATTTGGGATTGAGTTATCTCCAGTGCCAGTTGGTGCAATACATGAGTTGGGCCATGGGGACATGACTATAATAGAATATTGAGTTACCTACAGAGAAAGAGGATAAGCCACCCTCGGTGTCATTTATTGAGCCACTCTCAGTTTCAGATGAAGTTGATGCTGTGATATACTGGAGGAGATACTCTTAGAGTTAAACAACCACAATGAGAATGGAACAATCATTCTTAGCTTTAGAGCAGTTGCAGGTGCAGATTCCCAATCCCAGAGGAACAGTTGCAGAGAGAGTAGAGGACATACTCTAAGGCAGTGAGAAAAACAGTGCTTTGAAAAAAGCGCATAGAGATAACACATGATTGTGCAGATTGATTTGCAATTGAGCAAGTGTACCAGTTTTGAACAATGTGATGTGAAAAAAAAAATTGGTTCGAAGAACAAGAGGACATATATATGTTTTGCGATAAAATACATGTTCACCTAATTATGGAAAAACATGTGATGAGGTACCTGAAGGGTAAAATTGATTATGGACTCAGATATATCTTGGATTGTGAGATGAGACTACATGGATACACAAATTCAGTTTGGACAGGGAGTGTCACAAACTAGAAAAGTACAGCCAGATGTTGCTTCAGTTTGGTATCAATTGTGATCTCATGACTCAGTGAGAAGAAAACCTATATGGCACTCAGTTTTGCAGAGGCATAGTATGTGGAAGCATAGTCAACTTGTGGCGAAGAAGTGTGGCTTCAAAAGTTGATTACATAATTTTTTGATCTCGAGTTGGAGGAAACCTATATCTTTTATGACAACCAAAGTTGCATAAATTCGTCAGTGAACCTAGTGTGTCATGAAAATTCCAATCATATCGAGATCAAATATCACTATCTCTGGGATATGATACAAAAGGGAGTAGTAAGACTCAAGTACATTTCCACCAATGAACATGTAGCAGATGTGTTGACCAAGCCCCTATCCAGAATTAAGTTTGAGTATTTTAGAAACAAGATTGGAGTGATCTAGAAAGACTTCCTTAGTAGCAGGAAGTGATGTGTTTCCCAGAAGCAAGATGTGATGAGATCCTTAGTAGAGGTACACTATCCCAGTATAGGTTGGTAAACCCAACGCAGACTGGTACGCTACCCTAGCACAGGTTGGTAACTCCAACACAGGATGGTACGCTACCCTAGTGCAGAATGGAAACCCCAACGCAGGCTGGTACGCTACCACAATGCAGGTTGTTAACCCCAACGAAGGATGGTACGCTACCCCAGCACAGGTTGGTAACCCCAACGCATGCTGGTACACTACCCTAGTGTAGGTTGGTAACCCCAACGAAGGATGGTATGCTACCCCAACGCAGGTTGGTAAACCCAACGCATGTTGGTACGCTACCCCAGTGCAGGTTGGTAACCCCAACGCAGGATGGTACTCTACTCCAGTGAAAGTGAAGAAATTCCTATGATATATAGATCTGTGATTGACAAAAATACAATGACCAAGTATGTAGAAGCACTAAAGTAGTGATGATGACCATGACAAGAAGAATACCTTCCTTGCTAAAAGGGAGTGTTGAAGATTGAGTAGCTTCATAAGACATCCTTATTGTATTTGACCAAGACAAATTCTAAAGAATATTATTATATCATATTTGTTAATTAGGCCCTATTGTGCCTTTGTAAAAGTCATCCCTATTGAGCCTCGACAATTAAATGTAAATTAAAATGGTAAAGTGAGAGGTCGACGCAAACCTAATTTAGGGAGGCCAGACTACTATTTATAAAGGAGGCTAGTGCCTCACTTGGACACACACATACACACTATCTATGTAGCTAAGAAGAGGAAGTGCGCAAGTCTCAGAGGGACATGCTACTGTAGCTAGGAGGTGATGTCATGGAGTTTCTTGGTTTATCTCTTGGGTATATCTTGGTTAAGTGGTGCACTACTCTTCCCTAGTCAAGGGTTAGACGAGGATCTTATGCTTTGCTAGTTCTCTCATGTAGAGAGGCATCGTTCTTGGTTGGTGGATCTATATTGAGGAATTTTGTTGGGTTTTTCTCCTAGAAGGTTTTCCCAAGATAAATCTTGTGTATATTGTGGATGTTATTCTTTCAGTGATCCTTTATATGTAGTTATTGTGCTAATGGTTTATAAGTAAAAGAACACTAATCTAATTAACTTCTTAAGACATAAAAAAACCAACATTCTTTAGGCATGGCTCACATGTATATTTTTAACAACAAGTAATAGGTGCCTAAGGCCTCTCCTCAAGGAACAATTCACATGTAGAGAGTGTATCCAACAAGAAGGTGTGTGTGGAGTCTCATGAGAACTAGGGTTTATGCTCCCATTAATGCAACATAGAAGACGTGAGTGCAACAACATTGAGTGATAGGGTTTAGACATAGGGAGCATTGAGAAACTAGTATAAGTCATTGGTAGCATGGGATAGTAAGTAGATATCATGGGTGCTCCTATGAATTCCCAACACAAAAGGTACGACCCACTAGTTAAATATAAACACTCATGGAAAGGAAAAATGCCCATCAACAAGTGAAATGCACCCCAACAAGCAAATGGACACTTAAAAAATATATTTGACACTCAAAAGAGATGAAAATGTGCCAGAAACCAATTAAAATTCCAACAAAAAAGCTACATGCTCAATGGAGATGAAAAAACATGAGTGGGCACTTCAGTTCACTAGCTAGACAAAAAGAATTCTCCCATAGAGAGAGTGTTGATGTTTTGGTAGCAGCGGGAGGTATTCCCTCCTGGACAACTTTTCTTAGAGAAGAAGAAGATTCTAGAAGTCAAAGGAAGACCATTGAACATTTGAATAACACCCCAGAAGAGAATACATACCATAAGAAAATAATAAAGAATAAATATACTTTCCAGGAAGAGAAGTCGACCCACAGAAAAATAATAAAGTGGAAATATAATTTCCAGGAAGAGAATTCAACCCACACAAATAATAAAGTAAATATGAAGAACCAGAATAAGAAGTCATCCCCATATAAGCACCCAAATTAGTATAAATACAAGTCTGTATCACTTCATTTGTACAATCAAACAATCCTCCTTTTGTACTGCACACTAGGAAGCTAGCAGTTGTAGTTGTGGTAGTTTCATTATTTCTGGTTTCTGGTTCTCTTGGAGAGTGCGCCCCACTTGGGGAAGGATATTCTTGGTGGCTCTTGGTGATCTCTCTTGTGAGCTACCTCTGGAAGAGTTTCACTAAGGTTTTGTGGTGTTTCCCAGTTGCTTCATGCCAGTTGTAGTTGCAATTACAGTTGTAGTTGCAGTTACAATTAGAATTGTGGTTTCAATTGTAGTTACACTTGTAGATGTAGTTACAGTTGGAGTTACCAGTTGTTCAAGTTCTGTGGTGCACTATCCTTCTCCAGTGATACACCTATCTTGTGCCAGTTTTGTGGTTCTCATTAGTTGTCTACCCTTTCTAGGGTTTTGTAACACACCCACTATCGTAATTTAAAAAAAAATAATTGGGGTTAATCTCCCACAAATGAGAAATATCCACAAACCGGCATTTGCGAAATACCAATCCCTGGTTCAATATCGGGATTCGGGGTTTCTAAGGTTAAAACTCATTCACCCCTATGACTCGAAATCCTCTGAATTTCGATGCGCTCCTCACGCATTAGCTCCCCAGGCCAAGCTTGTGGTTCACTACCTTTACGGCCGTGGTCTTATCTCCTTTCGGGGCAACTCCTATCGGAGTTTCAGGATTTCCGATGTCGCAATTCACGAGTCCTCGGAACTCGCGATTCTCCGATCCCCGATATGCCCCTAACGCATTATCCCTCTAGGCTAGCGCCGTTCTCATGTGACCTGCTACCATATGTCTGCAGCTTCTATAGCTACCCATCAGGGTTTCGGGGTTTATGATATCGCGATGCACAAGCCTTCGCAAATTTCGATTCCCCGATCCCCGATGCCACTTGGCGTGGAATCACGGCCAAGCTTGATCTTCCGACATCTGTCCCTTGTTCTGGCGCCTATGGCCCACACTCCTTATGATGGCGTGGAGTGACACTTGTCCTCCACTGAAGTGCTATGACTAGGGGACCGTCGCGTTTCGGGATTTCGCGATTCCTTCTGTCGTGAGTTTCTTGTCATCGAGAATCCCGAATTTCCGAACCTCGATCCCTCGGGATCCTCTGACACGCGTCCTCGTCATGAAAGGCTCAGATCTCATCGAAAAATTGCGGATCACGATTTCCTGTTGCACAACTTCCTTACCATCGAAAACTCCGATGAACGAAACTCCGAAGGCACCCGATCCCTTACCACCTATCCTCGCAGACGGACGGCCCGGATTGATTCTCGGGATTTCGGGACTTATGAAGTCCTGGTTCTCATGGCCTCGAGAACTCCGAATTTCTGATGCGTCAAACTATGATAGCGCCTTGATATCCTACACCTGTCCCTCAGATGGACGACTCAGATCCTATCGGCAAATCGCGGATCGCGATTTCGGATGGCAAGAGTTCTAGGTATTCAAAAACCCCGATATGCCGAACTCCGACTCTCTGGGATCCTCTGCCACGTGTCCCTGTTGTTGGACGGCTCAGATCCTATCGGGAAATCGCGTATTGTGATTTCAATCTGTAACGGTTCTATACTCCCTAAATCTCTGATGGTAAGAATCTCGACGCCTCCCAAACACTGACACGTGTCCTTCCGAGATCAACGGCTAGGACTCTTCTTCTGCACACTAGAGTTTAACTCCGGTGCATCTTCTCGAGATCTGACGGTTGTCGGGGCTATGATCTAAGATCCGACGGTTCAGATCATTTCCTCGCATGCCTACCCTTGCGCTTAACCCCTACGCAACTTCTTTAGATCCTACGGCTGGCGGGTAGTTGAACCGAGATCTAACGGTTCAGATTCGTTCTTTTGGGTCTTGGATTTTGCGATCCCAATTTCTCGTTTCTCACGATGGTATAGGGCAAAGGGGAAAGGTATGTAACACCTGCGTTACTTTCGTAAATTTAATGGTCGTGGATGACTATGGATCCCCCGACGAGATCTCATCCATCGACTTATTTATCGCACAACACTACTATCTTGGAACCTCAATAGGATCGTTCTTCCTCGTACAGGGTTAATAAGGCCTGTGCGTTCAAATCCTTATTCTGGGTTCTGGGTGAACCTTTCTGAGGAGGGAATCTCTGTGAAGAGATCCTTACCGGGTCGTTCCCGGGAGCAGATAAAGGAAGACAACTTCCCGAGGGAAACTGGGCATGGTTAGCTTTATTTTATTGACGTAATCCGTGCATGATACCCTTTGTAATAAGCATATATCAACTTATTCGTATCAAACACTACGCGGACACTCGTATGCCGTAATTCTTCACAATTTC
>ML816810.1:142808-169532 GCA_009831015.1 Picea engelmannii
TTCCTATTATTTAATATAATACAGTGGCATGCTTCTTTCCCATAGAATTATCTTTATTTTATTGCATAATTCCTTGATCATATGCATAGGTTGTCATTGAATATACTTTTAACGCTTTCACTTTGGTTGGTTTGTGTCTCACTACAGGATCAGTATCACAAGAGCACCGGAGCGAAACATGAACAACAAAGAAATAAGGAAGCGACACTTAAAGGTATGTCACTCATCTTTTGTTCGGTAGTAAATTCGATGATTAGAGCCTAGGGAAAGCTCCATGTCCTATTGTGTTTTATTCTAGATTCAGGTGTATCTAGGGGGATTGATTTGTGTCCGCACTTAACAATCAACCCGATAACAATAGATTTATGAGTTTTGCATCCAAATTTAGACCATATACCCCCTAAAATTCGGATCATGTTTGGAGTCCTTGTCATTGTTGCCATTATTCTGCCTGATCCTTCTTTCCTTATTTCACATTCTTTTGAATTGAATATAAGCGCGTGTCCTTGATCACGCATTTGGTTCACACTTAACAACTTATGCTTCATATTTTCAACAAGTAGGACATTTTCTACCACAACATCTTTGTTTACAAGATTGACTGTGCCTTTTCCTATAGTTTTGGCTGAGTTATCATTACCAAATGTGTGATCCATATTTTATAAGTAGAACAAAATGAATACATATTATTATAATTCTTAACATAGAAACACAAGAAACAGTAACAAAGAGACAGTAAAACTGACTGCTATTCAACAAGGAAATATGTTGAAACTATAAAATGCAGATTGAAACAAGCTTGCTAGAATGGTGGCAACTTATCTATGAGAAGAGATGTGGAAATTGCGCTCATTCACAATAAGATGGTGTTGGCAGCCAATTCACAATTTTCCACTGTATTATAAGCTGCCTACACCATTGTTTTGCAAACATTAATTTTTCGTCGCAATTCTCAAATAAACGACACTTTTATTCTTTGCGCCATTTGCACACTTACCTTCGTTTTTGTTTTCACGGCTGTAAGCATGAAAACTTGGTCTTTCGAAGTCGCATTAAAATCATTATTGAATTGTTGTTATCCTTCTTGTCGATATGCCCATTGCGTTTACATTTTACTTATCATTATGCAGTTGGCAAAACTTCTTGATCTATACTCATTGGACATTCTTTGATTGATTATGTAATTTCGTTTCATGAGTAATTGAGGTTGTGATGCATTGGTAATTGAATTTATATGTTCTTTGATTTGATCTACTTGACCATTAGTTTCATAAAAATACATAGGTGTTATGGTTAAACCCTTGATATATATATATCATTTAATATGACACCTAGTTCATGTGATCAAATGCATTGGCCCATTGGTCCAACACTTGGTATTGGTTTTGATTTGTATGTTTGGTTAAAAAACTATGGCATAACATTTCATTGCGTGCATGGTTCATCCATTTACCAAAAAATTTGATTGAAATAGTTATAACACATGTGCATTGTGATTTGTATAGTCGGAAGTGTCGGCGGTTGTACCATTGGTAATGACTATTCTGCATGGCCAACAAATAGCTCCACCACCTTCACATGATGTCATTAATGTTGCTCCTATCCCTGTTTCACCTCTGTTAGCTCGGGTAAACCTTCGGGCGTTTTGTTCCTGTGTATGCTGCATTCAAACCCTGGCTCGTTCACCATGTGCTCTTCCTTATGGCACCAATGGTGCGAATTGAGCCGAACGGTAGCCAAGCCTTGCTACTGTTCGACAATGCCCGGAAAGACTTAGAGGATAGCGGTTGGCTCACCTTTGTACAACGGTTTGAGGGTTTTAATCTATTTGTTGCACAGCAGTTCAACCTGACTTTTGATGGCTGTAGGGCCAAGGTAGGTGACATTCAACTTGAGATGAATGAGGAATTCATTAGATCTGCCACTGGGTTAGCATCCACGTGCCAACAATGGTTCAAAAACTCTAAAGTTGAGGAGGTTCCATGGCCACTACTGTTCGTCTCACGAAAGGTCACATCCTGTGACAGAGGTATGCCCATTTCTACGCTTAAACCAAGATGGCATGATCTTTTGATGGTGGTTAAACAATTCGTGACCTGTGAGGGTCGATATGGATTGGTCTTTCTTTATCACCTTCGACTGTTAATGAATTTTATGGGGTATCCATTGAATATGCCTTTTTACTTCCAGCGTAGCCTTTATAAAATGTCAAAAAGGTTTAAACGGGAAAAGGCCGATAGTAGCCTATTCCACCATGGCCTAATCAGACTCATCGTTGTTCATCACTTAAATATCCATGGTGATAGCTGGCAATCTTTTATCTCTCGAAATGGTTTTGCTGAGGTAGAGCCCGTCCAAGTTGACAAGCCTGTGGTTAGTGAAACTAAGGTCGAGCCACCTGTTCCCTTCCATGTCCTACTGCCCTCTCCTAAACCCTTGTTCGACCCTGATATTGACTTACCAGACATCTTAGCAGACAAGGTTGAGGCTATAAAAAATCCTGTGAGCAAAAAGGTCAATGGAAACCCTACCATTGACAGCAAAGGTAAAAAGAATGCTCGACTCATCTTGAGAATGGCTAGGAATAAGCCTAAACCTAGTGCTGAGCAGAAGCCCATAGTCTTTAATGAAGACTCAGACTCTGACATCGGATGCTTCCTAGCTAGTGAGTACCCTTACTCCCAAGGTCTGTGCTTTGAGCCACCCTATGACTTTGTGTCTAATCTACCCCCTTGCCTAAGGAAAAATCCTAGCTACCCTGGGATCAAGCTACCTAATGAAACCCTCGGAAATGTAACCAAACCCTCACCTGCTTTTTTGAATCCTGAACAGTCGTCATGTGACCAATGTAATGTGTGGTTGGAATGATCCTATATAGACGTTCCCTTACTTCAATCGAAAATCAAATCGTTGGAGAACCAAGTTACAGTGTTGACAAGCCAAAGGGACAATCTTCAAGCAAATGATAGGAAGCAAATGATTCTGTTATAGCCATATCGAAAACGATTATGTTGTTCATCCTGTACATTGTTTTCGCTTTGCTAAAATTAAATGAAGTTTTGATTTGGATACACGATTTGCTCATGCCCAGTTTAGCAATTGATAGGTTTTCATTTGTTTTGATTCGTTTGTCTATTTGGTTTGAGTTAATGAAATCAATGGTTTTCTTTCGATTGGATTTGTTTGTATCTAATCTGAACATGAGGTTTTCATGCTAAAATTAGAGCACGACTATGTTTTGATTTCATTATGGTTGGATTATATCGGCTCTGATTTAGTTTGTATGATGTGATTTTGGAACGACTTCATAAGTTTGAATTGATGTGATGTAATCTTCTAAATCAGGAATACAACTCTGATTGACTCCGATTTGGAAAGAACGACTCTGTTTCGTATGAAAATGATATTCTCATTTAAGCTTGTGCAAAAGATATCTATGCCCGAATCATGGAACGGTTTTGATTCACAACGACTATGTTAAACTCCAACTGTTTGATTCGCTCTTGTCTTGATTGCATTGTTGTGTATCTTCAGTTAGTACAATTGTTTTTATGATTTGGATTCATATCAAAAATAGACTTGATACTTCTTTGTTTGATTTTAATTTTCAAAACGAGTTGGTTGAACCCAGATCGACATATGTTATCTCTGTCGAATCCAGTTAATAGTTCGTTTTGAAATAAATCCGACTAATAATTTCATTGAATGTTAATCGAATTTGTCTTCCCCAATTAGCAATAACAAACGATGGATGATTCTCACAGATCCCGTTATGATTTCATTTGAGTTAATTTACACACCAGTCTTGATTTGATTCACTAATGACATGGATCGTTGGTTTATGTTAATACAATTGTATCAATTTGAAAATGATCTTGTTTTTTTCGTATGGATTCGATCATGTTTCCTGTTGATGAGGAAGCATAAACGATTGCCTATGGTTTGTTTAACTGTATCGATTTCAATTTGATATGAAACAATTCCATTATTGTTCAATACGATTTTGTATGCCTGAATTGGTAACGAATTAAACAGAGTATAGCTATCTAGTTTATCATTTGATTAAGTTTGTTCAAATTGCATACAAGTGTCGATTTGAATAAGGCTTTTAGAAATCAAGTATCTTTTGATAGTTTGAATGTATTTTCAAAGATTTGAATTGATTTTATTGCTGATTTTGTGTCTGATTTAGACCAGCTACAAAATCGCAAGATTCTGTAGCTAGTCTATAGAATTAGATTTTTATCATTTTTATCAATGAAATATCCTCCTAACTTGTCCATTTTTTACCCCTTCCAGGTACATCTGAATTGCATTGGTCATGCTGGACAGTCTAGGAGATATTTGTGTGATTTAGTTTTTATTTTAGGTTCCCAGTTTAGTCAGACTTGGGATATTTTCCCAGATTTATGTAAACAGTTTTGATAACTTCCACATGGATGTTTTACCCTGTGGAAGGTCTTTAAATACTTATTATTTTTTGTAATAAGGGGCATCCTCACTTGTGGGAGAACCAGACTATGGATTTCTAATACAAACTGAGACAAGAGTTGATGCTTTGCTACAGCTTTCGCTTTCAATATATCAATCTTTTGTTTCAAGTTTATGCATGTCGTTTTCAGTTGATTATAGACTACTTTAGCTATCGTAATCTATTGCAGAATGATATGATTTAATTAATATGTTATCCATATCTGATTTCTTTCATTACTTAAAAAATACAGCAATTACTTTGTTTCAGTTAATGAATCACAGATTTCTCTTCTTCATTAATTGAATCATTTCGTGTAGATCTTTGCATACAGGTTTATCTAACTATGAAGATTTATAAATCATAAGATTGTTGTAATTTTTATGTCTTGTTTGTCCTGTAATCATATTTGAAGAGCACTGCAGCTTATTGTTTACGACAAGTGCCTGGATAATTCGGTGAGGGTTTTTTCCCTCCGATCAACTAAGACAATCATTTCATACAGGACAAATCTGGAGGGTTTCTCCAGGTCAGTTTGTTATTTATTTGTTTGGTTAATTTGTTAGTATAATATTAGTAGTTTAGTTAGATAAATATATTAGTTTAGATTTGTAGTTAGAATTAGTATTTTAGTTGTTTAGTTGTTTAGTTTAGTTAGTTTTAGTTTTATCTCCTATTCATAAAAATATAAAATCAACAAAAAATATCTCCCTCTATCTTAGGGCAGAATATAAATGAGTTTTTTCAGGTTTTCATTCAAATTCGTAAATTGTAGATATTGTACATTTTGTGAATAAGTTTTATTTCCGTTAGTAGTTAGATATTTAATTAGTTAGACTTAGTATAGTATTAAATAGTAGATTGTATATATAGAATAGTTAATTTTGTTTTAGTTTGTTTTAATAGTTATTTTTAGTTAGATTTGTTTATTAGTTTGTTTTAATAGTTATTTTTAGTTAGATTAGTTAGTTTAGAGTAGTTTTCTTTTTGTTTTATTAGGACCTTAGATCGGCTAACGAAGCCGCTAAACCTGTCAGGGTGGTTCATCCCAAACAGCTTGGGTTATTAGACAACCCCAGACCGGTTCCACTCTCTCAGTTGACAGACAGTCAATTTCACCCGTCAACAATTCGGGTATTCTTACATTTCTGATTCACAGAATATTCTCATTTCTCTTTGCCACCGGATCGCCATGGATTTACAGTGTCAATGTTAGCAACATTATTACAGGGAAATGTTTGGAAAATATTAGTTTGGAAGATCCAAATTGTACTGAAATCATAAAGGCGGCATTGAACGACGTAGTCTGTGCATTTGGATACGATGAAAGGACTCACCAGATTTTCATGGGAAATAAGCAAGGACTTTGTGGAGTTTGGTCTAACAAGTTCCACACTAATGTCAACTTTCACCTGGACGAACAAGAAGAGTAGCGGCAATTTTTTTGGGAGTGGCTAACTCGGGAGCAATTCTTCCTCCCTAGTTACTTTACTTTTTCGGTAGGTCGTTTTTAAATTTTTGGTTAATTCAGAATTTTGATTGATTTTTTTGAACATCTGGGTTGATTTAAAATGAGATAAAACTCTTGGGATAAAGTGTTCACTCAGATTCATGGTGGCCAAGTTTTCAACTCAGACTAATACTGAAAATCTGGCCAGATTCAGACTCATTTTTTAACCTGAAAAGGAGGACAGATTGCTCTTACTCCATTTTTTTGTGCTTTCAGTGTCATATTTTATGATTTCTGATCGTTTATTTTCTTATTAGAATTGTTTAAGATGATGGTTTATTTTCTGTTTTTTATAAATAAGATATTTAGTTTTTTAAGGAAGAGAATTTATTAAAAAAAAATCCAAAATATTTATAATTATTTGTGTAATTTCAATGTTACTATATTATTATTTCATGTTATTGGAATTTATACTTTTTAATCATGGCTATTATTAAGAATGGTTAAAATAATAAAAGTTATGGTTATTATTAAGAATGGTTAAAATAAGAAAGTTATATTTGAAGTTTCTCTTTTTCAGATATCTTTAAGTTCATAGTGTCATTGTTTTATGTTATGCATTGTTTCTGGCACGTAATCTTCATCTTCATTTCCTGTAGTAGTTTCCATAATATCAATCCAAGTATAGTTAGTTGTTTTATATCATTGATGATGAGGTAGTAATATTAAATTTTGTCTTGTAGTAATTTTACTTATCTTTACCTTAAGTCACTTGTAGTAGTTTCCTTGAATTTTACAACATGGAAATTTAGTTGGAGTTATTTTGTTTTGCAACAAATTATGTCATCTTTAAAATCATACTCAGTTAAGTAGGATTAGTCATTTCATCAATAGATGATTTTAACTTTACTTTGCAGTCCCTTTCAATTATGTTTTTCCAGCAACACAGTCATTTTGTAGCATGATATTTTCAACTTTCATTTGATTTCCCCTCTTTACATTTTATCATTCTTGTTGTTAAGTAGTTTTTGCATTCCTAAAGTTATAAGCATGTCTCCTTTGTATGTGTATAGGTGTCCTTGTGTAATTTTCACACATACTTCAAAATAGCAGGTTTCTAGGTTGACAATTTAAGTAAAGTTGAGAAATTCAACATCATTGTTGAAATTCTTTGGCTCATCACTTTTTGGTGCCATTGTCCAAGAGGTGCAAAAAACTGCATATATCACATTTTTTTTATTAAAGAAAAAATTTAAAAAAAACTCATTAGATTGCATGCATTGACCTAGAGATATATTTGGTAGATTTTATTAATAATTTAAATTGTGGAAACAAGTACAACCAATCAAAAAAAACAACAATTATATTTTGTCATAGACATCCAACAAATCATTGAATAATTTGGGGACTTACCCCAAGAGGGAGAAGGTATTTTTGTAAATTTCTCAAAATAAAAAGGAGGATACCCATCTCACCATACCATGGTTGAGGATGGAGACCAACAATCTAAAATATTTGATTTCCCCATTAGGGAAACCAATGGAGAAACCAAAGTGGACAACATCAACCCTTCTAGTCTTCCTCACTTCCACGGCCTTACTTCATAAGACCCTAACACTTTACTTTTTGAGTTTTAATTTGTTCACATAACTTATGATTATGCATCTCATGATCAGAAGATCAAGCTCTTTATCTCTACTCTGAAGAAATTAGTCTTGACATGGTTCATGATTCTAGGGGGAAACAACATTAGAAGTTGGGACCAAATGAAGAAAACCTTCATTGACAATTATAGGGACTACTGCAAGGCTAGGGACATGAGACAATATCTTCAAAATGATCCAAGGAGTGAATGAATATTTGGAAGACTATGAGGAAAGGTTCCAACTTGGTTACAAAAGAGATCATAGTTTCACATTGGATGAAAACTCACTCAAACTTGCCTTCTTGAGAGGGGTAAGAGAGGAACTCATGGATATCTTGAAACTCCTCGAAAATGAGGACATCTTCCAATTTTATTTTGAATGCACCAAGAAAGTATTTAAAAACTACTCCATATCTACATGGAAGATGGAAGGAATGAAAAAAGTATGGTAACATAATCACCTAACTCTGCAAATATTACTAAAAAAAAAATTAGACTCATTAGCCATGTACATGGATACATTGTAGATAAAGAAACTGAAATAAGAAATAGAAAGAGATATAGCTATTTTTTTTCCTAAATGAAAAAATAAACACCCTAGAAATGAATGCCCACTCAACACTATAGTAACTTGTGCAATTTGTGAAGAGAAACATCCAACTAAAAAATGTCCTTCCTTGTCAGGTCTCAATGTTGTGTATCATGGGATTGAATACAATGTGTAGATACTATGATTCATCAACCAAAGAATACAATGATTTCACAAATGCATACTCAACCTTTGTAGTACCCTAATGTAGCCTATTTGGCCCATGCCAATCAATGGAAATATCAGAATTAGCCGCAACCTTTCAATCCCTCATATCAATCATTTCCATCCCAACCTCCAATACAAAACCATCATTGTACTAAACCTCCATAGGGATGGATACCTCCAAACCATCAACAATAATCATTACTCCCCCCTCCACCACAACATAACAATTCTTTCATAAGCACTAATCAACAAGTACCAAAAATACCATATTTTCTTTCCCAACTAGCTCCCAATCCAAACAATAGGTAGGTACGACAAGTGTATAAAAATGAGATGGCATACCAAGCCTACTCTATGGATCTTCAAAAGATCAATCTAAGATCAGGGAAAGTGATGAAAACCCCTCCTCTCACTAAAAAACTATAAAAGACACAATCTTTGAGAGAGAGCAATCCCTTCCACAATAACAATCTCTCACTGAAATAGTTCCACCATATCCTAGAAGGCTAGAAACCAAGAAGGCATACACATCCTTAGAAAATGACCTCCTAGGAGAATTAAAAAACCTATGTGTCAAAATTCATCACCTCCAAGACATTAAGAATGTTCCTACTTAAAAATAATTCATCCAAGAGGAATGCATTAAGAAACCTAGAAGAAGGAAGAAGGTTTCTCCTATAGTTAATGTGATAAGACAACTAGTAGACCTCATGCTAAGAAGAGTATTTGTCCCTAAGTACTTAGATCCAAGTAGTCCTATATTATATGTCTACATCAACAAAAATATCATCCAAAATACCTTGATAGGCCTAGGGGAAGAAATTAATGTCATGAAAAAAGACACTATGCTTAGACTATACCTTCAATGATTGTTAGGAAAAAACTACTATACTCCAACTAGTAGAAAGACCAATTGTAAATCCCAAGGAAGTACTATAGGATGAAATGGCTTCTATTAATTCAAGGGAAAATCCAATAGATTTCATATTTCTTCGGACAAAATCTAAGATCAATGGGTACCCCGACATCTTAGATATAAGTTGGCTAGCTACATAGATACATATATCCATTGTAGGGTAGGAAATATGACCATTTCCAATGGTCAATCTAAAAATAAACTTGTCCTCCACCACTATACCAAGCTACTAATTGAAGAAGAAACCCCTATGTAGGTAGGACAAGAAGAAGAGGAAAAATAATTTTAGACAAAAAGTATACCCTCTCCTTACCATTGAAACAACCTTGGCCATGAAAAGCATAGATGAGGACACTTTCATCTCCAAATTCATATAAAATTTGTACCTTGTTGCTATAAAATTGAAGTTTTTGATGACAGTGAACAACAAAAAAAATCCAATGTTTTGATCTATAATCAAGCGCCTTATAGCCCACTCACTTCACCAACATGGATACCTATGCAAAGTTTGATTTCTTATTCAATGACTCAATTTTTTCAATGAGTTGTGCATATGGAGATTAGTCTCCTAGAGGTTGCCAAGCCTTAATGCTCTTCCCTACACTCATCAATTATCTAGAAATGACAATAATTATTCATCCAAATAGACATTTGAGGTATGCACATGTTGTCACTATCATATAGCACTTATTATAGTCTATGCTCACTATGCCACTTCGTTCATTTTGTTGGTTGCAGTGCTCAATGCATTTCTCAGTGAAACTACCCTCTATTATCTTGTACTAATTAACTAACTCATTCTTTAGTTGGTATAATGAGTAATGGTAGAATATTAATGGGCATTAGTAACTCACTCACCCATTAATGAGACCCTTAGAATCATGGAAGAAATTCTACACATGCTTGAGCAAGCAGCTAATCCATGTATAAATTAAACCTCTTTTAATTAATGACGATACCTAGGTGATTCCATATTCCAATGGATTACAACTTCATTCACCTCCTTCAATTAATCCATGATGATTAATGTTCCAAATGGCATCTCTCCTACAAAGAAATATCATAATGGTCTGTGGCATCCAATTTCACGTCATAGTTGTTTCGGGGCAAGAGAATATGCACCAACTTTCTCTGAGGATGATCAAAACAAGTGAACATGTCACGACCACCAGCAAGGGTTTAGTTGATGTAAGGTAGATTCTCCTTGCAACACCGTGGTACCATATTTACAATGTGAGAGATTGAGGCATTATACCATGAGCTAGATGCTTATAGAATCAAGGTTAGGGTTTCAATATGGTTGCTAGAAAATGAAATGTATGGGGTATCTTTTGTCACTAATATTCACACTTAGAGATCATGGACAACAAAGGAGATGTGTGTAGTTTCTTCTCCTTCAATCGGAGTTTGTTGTTGAGCTTAGGAAGCTAGGAAGATGCGCATGAGATCTTTTTTTGTTGAAGATTGAGTAGCTTCGGAAGATATCCTTATTGTATTTAACCAAGACAAATCCTAAAGAATATTATTATATTATCTTTGTTAATTAGACCCTATCGTGCCTTTATAAAATTCGTCCCTACTGAGTCTTTACAATTAAATGTAAATTAAAAGGCTAAAGTGACAGGTTGGCCTAGACCTAATTTAGGGAGGCCATACTACTATTTATAAAGGAGGCTAGCACATCACTTGTACACACACATACACACTAGATTTGCAGTGAAGAAGATGAAGTGCACAAGTCTCAAAGGGAGATCCTACTGCAACTAGGAGGTGATGTCATGGAGGTTCTTGGTTTATCTCTTGGGTATCTCTTGGTTAAGTGGTTCTCTACTCTTCCCTAGTCAAGGGTTGGAGGATGATCTTCTGCTTTGTTAGTTCTCTCATGGAGAGAGGCATTTTGCTTGGTTGGTGGATCTATATTGAGGAATTTTGCTTGATTTCCCCCCTAGAGGGTTTTCCGAGGATAAATCTTGTGTATGTTGTGGATGTTATTCTTTCAGTGATCCTTTATATGTAATTATTGTGCTAATGGTTTATAAGTAAAATAACACTAATCTGATTAATTGGTAAAGACATAAAAAATCAACATGGTATCATATTAGGCCTAAAAGAAGGAATTTTCATAGAACATAAGAACTCACTGGAGAAGGTAAGGGACTAGGAAGACTCTCCTAACCCTAGCACACCTTTCCCCTGGAACAGTTTTCAGTTTTGGACAAATTACAGAAATTAGGGTTTTTGCATACAAGGGTTTCTACATAAACCCTAAAAGGTGACGTCATCCACCTTGCTGGAGGATGGGGATAAAAGTAAGACCATATAGGAGATCACCCTAGGAGGGAACATCTAGTCCCTAGATCAAAATTCCAAAGTTTGAAGTTTGATAAATTAGGGTTTCCTTATAAAACCCTAAGTTTGCAGTACCAGTTGAAGTTGCAGTACGAGTTGTAGTTGCAACATCAGTTGTAGTTGCAGTTGTAGTTCCTTCGTGCCAATTCCTTCATGCCAATTGTTGTTCCAGTTCCTTCATGCTAGTTGTTGTGCCAGTTGAAGAACCAGTTGCAGTACCAACACCAGTTGCAATACCGGTTGCAGTGAAGGTCTGTGTGAAGTGTTGGGACTGATTTTTTATTTCCCTAGTGCACCTTACCCAAGAAAATATCCAACTACCTCTAAATTACAAGTTGAAGAACCTTTGAATCTTGAAAGGTTCGTCATTTCTTGTCACTGTTGTTGGATGGTGCCACTACTTGCCGATACTGTCATAGGTATGTACTCAAATATATTTAAACGATATCATTATCTTAAGGGTATTTGTAGGAGAATGGATCTTTTGTCCAAACAAAAATCATAGATCCAGAAGGATCTCAGATCCAACACACAGGTTTGATTATTTTGATATGTCTCTATTTATTATGGAAATATTGTGATCTTATGAACATCTAGGTTGTATTTTGATCTATTGAAGTTATGACTATCATACTAACCATTGGTCAAAATTAAAGTCAAAGTATTAGATTGATTAAGGTTGAGATTATAGAGTTTATTCTCTAACTCATATTTTTGTCAAGAAATCATATTATCTTAGTATAGAGGACAGGTCGAAGAGAACACTTTTCATCTTGAGTGAAGGAGACATGGAAGAAAAGAAACAACACTCATTCTTGAGGACAAGACTCCAGGTTCCAGGTTTGATTGATTAAGTTGATAAGATTCAAATTTGCACATATCAAGTTTGATAACTACCACATTACATGTAAACACTATAGTTGTGATAGCAATATTTGAAATTTTTTATTATTTAATACTTGGTAGCATGTGAGCACTATTGAGATAAATGCTTATTGTAATCATTTACTAGATATAACTAGCATCTCCTCTAGGAGAAACTTCTTGTTATGTTTACAGGTTACCATGGAGGAATGATTGATCACAACACTAGAAGAGTGTTTCTCTCATTTCTTATTATTGTATTTCTTACTTTTGACCCTTGTTTCAGCTAGGTCACAAGTGATAGCTTTGAAGAAGATAATGTGATGATTGTTTTCACTATTGTTTTTATTATTATTATAAAGAGTATTATTCTTGTCTATTATTTCTCCCTTGTTGTTCTTGTTCTGGGCAGGTCACAGGTGATAACCCTTAGGGAGCTATAGTGACAGTTGCAGCAGGAAACATATTAAATGAGACATGGAGAAGACTATCGAATTTGTATACATGACTATATACATCCATGCACTGAAGAAGAAGAAGAATAAGGATCCAAAGATGAAAGAACAAATCCCTCTAGTGCATTTGATCACTCTTCAAATCATCAAGAAGAGTTAGTAGAGCCATAAGGGCCTACCCAGAATCATTGCAGTAACCAAGAAGAAACCAATATGGTCTCGTGACACTTTGTCGGATGAAAATACATATAGCATTGACGAGCCATATCATGAGTAGATGGCTCCACCAATGGCGAGGAAGGAGGCCCCACCAAGTACCATCTTAGAAGGAGCTAGAGTTCATAAGGAGTCAACGCTCACGATCCAGTTAGGAGGAGCGACCTCCCCAAGGCCATCCATAGATATGTACATAGCCTTATTTGTGTCCAGAGGATTCTCCCAGCAAGAGGGAGAAGACTATGACAAGACACTTGCTCCTCCTGTTCCTCTGAATACACGATCTTCTTCTTTATTTATGGTTTATGCATGTCCTCCTTTGCAGGCTTGCATTCTTCTTTCTTGATGGAATCCTTGATAGTATCTTCATAACTTATTTTCTCTACTTCATTTCATGTCATCATAGAGCTTGAACCCTCATCAATATTATTTTATTTGTATCCAAGTGCAGACTTGTCATAGAATGGTTTTTGATTGCAGATGATTTCATGCAGTATTTTTGTGCTATTGCCAAAATTTAGTTGGATTTCCTTCTTCTATAGTTCCTTTCTTAGTGAGACTATTGTAGCTTCCAGATTCTCTGTTATTTTCTTCTTTTCTTCTAGTTTTGTCATGAGTGTTTCTTCAATCACTTTGTCTTCTTCCAACTGAATCCTTATATTTATTATAGTCTTCTTGGTTTCTTCAAATTTTTTTCTAGGATTTTGAAATCCTTCCTTTGGTTTACTTAAATATTCTTTGAGAGACTTGTTTTTCTTACTTTCTATTCTTATATCACTTAAGGCACTGATCAATTTTGCCTCAAGATTCACTTCTCCTTATTCTTCATAGTCTCCTTCATTATTTTTAGTAGTTTCCTCTTGAGTCTCTAGCGCCATCAAGAGTACTCTTCTTGAGTCACCGTCATTATCATCATCTTCATCGAATGAGGAACTATCGCCTTTTGAATAGAGACTTTTCTTTTAAAAAAATCTTTCTTTATTTCTTTCCTTATCTCTTTTCTAATATTTATTTTATTTCGTAGGAACTTATTCTTCATCACTATTTTAACCCCTTGCATAAGGACATTTGGAAGAAAAATGGCCAGCTTTACCACAATTAAATCATTTGAAAGGAAGCATACCTTTGTACTTAACAATTCATCTTTCTCACAAAGTTGGCTTCTTCTTCATTATTTGAATCATCACTATTGTTGGAGTAGGGTTTTGACCTTGGCTTGTTCTTTCTAGTCTTCTTGGTGGCTTTGAATTTTTCTTCACTTATGGACAAATATTCCTATTATGTTCACATTTCATATGTTGTAAGTATTCCATGTAATTCATCCATTCCCAATGTATCTAGATCTTGTCTTTCTCCTAGAGCTGATATTTTAGGGTCAAATATCATTGGGAGAGATCTCAATATTTTTTGCGCAATAACAGAATTCTCAATCTTTTCTCCCAGTGCTCTTATAATGTTCACAATTTCATCAACTTGGAGAAAACAAGCTACAATGTATTCATCTTCCTTCTTTCTCAAATGTTCAAATTGTCCTATGTAAGTTTGAATCTTTCCCCCTTTGACTTTAGCATCTCCTTCATAAACATTCTTGAGCTTGTCCATATTTCCTTTGCATAATCACAATGCACAACCTTAACAAATTCTGAACCTATTAGAACACTTAGAATGAAATTTATCGCCTTTGAATTGTATTCACTGAAAATTTTCCTAGCTGTATCTCTTTGGGGAGAAGCTGGTGCAGTGTATCCATTTACTTCAACTTTCCAAACATAAAATCCACGTACCTGCAAAAATTCTCTTATTCTTATGCTCCAAAAAGCATAATTTTTTCCATCAAACAATGGTGTTCCAATTTTGGTAAATTCTCCTTGCTTATCCATGATCTTCCTTCCAGTGGTTAGATTGTTCCTAAAGGAACCTCGCTCTAATACCAATTGTTAGAATATTCAAGAATATTGAGAGGTGGGGGGGTGAATCAATATAGAGTTATTTCAACAATTTAAACCTTCAATCACTACATAAATGTTAACCAATAATCATGTCATTCATCATCACATAAACTCATACACATTGCACACAAATTTTTACATGGAAACCCAACTGGGAGAAAACCATGGAAACTTTTCTTAAGTAGTTTCAAGATTTTACAAGTGCCAACTTGAAGGAAGCACCCACTCCCTATGTTATCCATCACCTACTATGAGGAGACACCAATAACCTTGGAATATTTTAAATAATGATACATGATCAAATCAACTGTCAAATAAAATCCCAAAACCACTTCTTAAATCTACATACAAAACTGCTCAGAACTGTACCTCAAATATGAAAACTTCTAAGATTTGGCACGAACTCAATTTTCCATTTCTGATTATGAAACTTGGACCTTATATATTAGGATCTTTTCTCATTCTAATTAAACTAGTTTAATTCAATTTGGACCAATCAAGCTTCATATATAACCATTTTATCTTGAACACATGTTTGGGACTAGTTTCTTGATTAGTCACAAACAATAACTTCCAACAAGTATAACTCTGTACCTGTAATGAATCAGGAATTGAAACTTGTACCCAATATTCTTTGATATCTTCTTTGAAATTTCTCCAATATTTTATCCTTGAATCGTCCTTGAAAATTAGTTATAGCGAAAATGGAAAAATGAGTTGTTTTGAATAAGAAAAACTTGTTTTTAAAAACCTAAACTTCCACTGAGTATAACTCCAAATGTGTAATTATTCAAGACCTGAACTTCATATACAAGATTCTTCACTATCTCTTCTGAAACACCTCCAAGTTTCACTATCTTTGTTGTTCTACAGAAAAAGTTATATCGAAATTGACAAGATGACCTTCAAAGAAAACCCTAGAACAAATAATCACAAGAATTCATCTTCCCTTGGAATTTCACCCTTCTTCACTTCATCTCCCCTTGGAAACTCACTCCTCTAGGCTGGAATTTTCTCCTCTTCGTTTTCTAGGTTGAATTGGTGTGATCCAAATTCCAAATGAGGCTCCTCTTATTTATATGAGTCTTCTCCACATGAGGGGGTGCAATCAAGGGTCACAACTTTTGGGTCGCACCTTTTCCTTAAGGATGGTCGAACTTAGGGGATTATTTACTTTATTTTAGGGACTTCTTCTCTTGGATTTAGTCGCTTCTTCACTTGAATTTAGGGTTTTCTTCACTTGGTTTTAGGGATTCTTCAAGGCTCCTTCAAGGCTCCATTTATGTACAACTCAAAGAGGGCATGTGGAAAGATCCACATGTTATCTCATCCTATGAGGGCCATGCTTAAAAGCTACACAATAAGGGGACCACTTTGGAGTTATTTACACTTATTTCAAGGATCCTTCAAGTCTCTTCAAGGCTTCTTCGAGTGGACACATCATCATCACTTTTATGGGTTTCTGGGATTTTCTTTAGGGTTACTTCTAAGGTTGACATCAATGACAACAAATTTTCCAACACCTTTAGCCCTAGAATTTTCCTATCAATCCAAATGCCAATATTCCTCTATTAAGCATGTTTAATGCCTAGACACCCTTACCTAGTGTTTAAAAACTCATAATGGTGTCCATATTCCCACCTGGAGGACAAGAATACCCTCGAGAGATCATGTGTGCTTTTTTTGAGGTGACATTCTTGGCTCCACATGACTAAAATATTTCTTTAGTTCCTAAGGCTAGTGTTTCCTACCTTGACCATGTTCAAGGCATCATGACCCAAATCTATCACTAAAAACCTTATAATATAGCCCATATCCCTTCTTAAAGGACAAATATCTCATAGAAAGGTACTATGTGGTGGTTCGAGTTCTCATTCATGTCCCTTCAACCTTATAAGCTACCTCTAGGACCCAAGGCCTAAGTTTCCTCCCCAAAACATATTCAAGGCAAAAAGACTCATACTTAGAGCTCAAATCCTTCTAATGGTGCCCATATCCCAACTAAGAGGGAGATGATACTCTTAGGATGTTAGGTGTGGTGGTTCGAGGCATCATTCTTGGATTTATATTCCTAGAATCTTACTATAGGTGCTAAGGTTTGATTTTCCTCCCTCAACTATGTATAGTACCCCAGAACCCATACTTGGTGCTCAAAACCTTATAATGGTGTTCATATTGCAACTAGAAGGTCAAATATCACACAAAGAGGTCATCTATGGTGGTTTGAGGACTCATTAATGGCTCTTGAGTCTTGGAAGTTACTTTTTAGGCATATTGCACATGTTTCATCACCTCACCTTGGTACAAGTCTTTAGACTGATACCTACTTCTTCAAAAACCCTAATGGTACCAATATTCCCACTAAGAGGAAAAGGATGCACTTTGGAGGTTGTGTGTGTGGGTTCARGGYRTTTTTCTTAGCTCTAGATGCATGAAATATTCYTCTAAGCTTAAATCCYAKGTTTTCTCTCACTRCCATGTTGAGTATCCCTTAACCCATAACTTATGCTAAAAATTGTAATAATGCACATAACTCCACTTGGAGGCCAAATATCCCCTTCATAGGTCATGCATTTTCCTTGGGCCCTAATTCCTATAATATTTATTTTTTGGCCTAAGACCTTAGTTTTACCCCCTAACCATATCTAGGACCCCAAGAGCCATACCTAGTTCCAAAGACTTCCTAATATTCTCGATATCCCCACTTGGAGGGAAATGATATGTTTAAGAGGTCATATGTGTTGGATTAGAATATCATTCTTGAACCTTCATACTTAGAAGCTTCCTTTATGGTGTAAGACCCATGTTTCATCCTTCAATCATGTCTACAACCCAAAGACTCATGTACCTAGTACCTAAAATATCGCAATGGAACCTGTATCCCAACTAAAAGTAAAGGATAACCTTGAGCAGTATTATGTGGTGTTTTCCATAGCCATGTATTCCAAAAAGATTAATTTAGGTTCCAGTCACCACATTTCCTCTCATGGCCATGTCAAGGGCCTCGAGAGCCATAAATTTTGCTCAAAATATTCTAATGATGCATGTATCCCTACTTGGAAGACAAGGATTCCCTTGGGATGTCATATGTGGTAGTTTGAATCACTGTTGATGTAGGCACGCTCCTCAGGGCACGTCTTCTCACAGGATATTATCCTTCCTCGGCCCGAAGAACACTAACTGTTCCTTCTATTTCTCTATCGGGAAATCTTCACCCACAAAACTCTTCGTGTGATCCCCCTCTTTACTTATCGGGGAATCAGTCTTTACGGTATCGCGAGGTCAATGGTTGAGCGCTGATGTTTCGGATCCCCAAACCTAGACGCAAGTCAACGCTGACCCCTCCTTTGCCTGTCGGGACTTCTCCTATCACGATTTCGCCACTCGCGATATCAAGTAATTCACTTTACCGACTCCCGACTCATGAGATGCTGAAACTCCGATGAGCTCGCTTGCTTTGAATTTTCAACGATCCCTTATCCTGTCGGGACTACGGACTTCGCGGGATGGTGAATCCTAATGTCAATATTTCGGGACTTCTCGCCACAAAACTCCGATAGCTCGTGCCACCTATCCTCCACTAACTCCGCTATGGGCCACGCTATCCCTTAGCTGTCGAGATATCGTGTTTCATGATTCCAAATTGCAAGAGTATCCTGTCCTACAAACCTCCGATACTCCGAACCACGACTTCTCCAGATCTTCTGACACACGTCCCTCTCGAGATCCATGGCTATGATCCCCTTGCTATTTCGAAACCCAAAAGGTCTCGGGCTCTTGACTTTTGAAACCTCGATATACCGATGACTTCTGGTTCCTTCCACCTGTCCCAATAGATGGATGGCTCTGAGCTCGTCAGGGTATCGTGTTTCACGATTTTACGATTCCTATTGCTATATTCTCAGGACTTCAACCCACGAAACCCCGATGCACGATGTACGTGTAGATCTAACGATCTTGACCGACTTGGATCAACGACTCTCCTCCTCCCGATCTTTTAGACTTTAGGAAATATGACGTTGTATCTCCCTTACACCTCTGCAAGATCCCACGGTCCACGGAAATTCGCGGTTTCTCCTCAGAGAATACCGACTGTCTATCTTTCCCGATGAATTATGTGAAATGAACCAAGTATTCCTCCACGAGGACTTATCCACCTGCATGCACACTTGCAACGCCTCTTAGGAACTCCCAATCATGACTTCCCTGCATAGTTCTTCAGCAGAATTCGAAGGCCTATCCTTCCTGATCTTTCTCACCACTCTGAGTCTTAGAGAAGATTTTGTTTTGCGTGCACTCCTTGCGGAAACCTTCAGATACCTTCAAATATCTGAGAATTCTTCGACTCTGCACACACCTGCAGCAGCAGTCCTTCAATGCTCCACTCAGATTCACAAACTGAGAATTCCTTAGCCTGCGCACCCCTTGCACGGCTCCTATAACCCAATTTCACTTCTGGGTGAACGAGAACAAGAGTTAAACTATCTGAGCCTTCTGTCAACGCACTCCTTGCGGACGAATTCAACTGCACTCCTTGCAGGAATCCTTGCTCAGATAGAGAAACAATTGAAACTCATTTATTCTCCTTCCTTTCTCAGATTTCAAACACTCAGCAAGAAATCATTCACACATAGCATGTAAAACAAATTCATAACAGGAAGTAAATACTCATGAGCGTAGCATTCAGAACACATACACAGAGAACAAACACAAAACAATGGATTTGAATCAACTTCTTCTATTAATTGAAGCTCTATACATGGGTGTTCTTCCACGGCTCTCTGCTTCTCTTCTCCTCAATGCTCAGAATTATGTTACAATGCACAATGAGGGTGTCTATATCCCGTTTCGCTCTTTTTTTTTAAACTGTCTAATCTAATATTAAAATCCTATCTACCTGCATTAACTATATTAAATGTCGTCTATCTACTAAGGAAGAGAGTGTATGGCTCAAGGTCCCGATTACATTTACAAGTGCGCTTCATTAAATCTCCTCATTAATGTTCGTGCAACAGTTTCAAGGTGTTTTCAAAAATTTGTGCTGGCTTGTCTAGTTGTCCACTTGCATTCCGCGCTGGCTCGCTTGAACTGGGAGATGCGCCTGCATCATACTCCCTCGCTTGAAAATTTTCATGGGCTCCTGTCCATGAGCTCCTGCACGGTATGTCCATGCTTCTGTATCTCCACTTTAGTCTCCTAGCTGGCGTCTTCCACTAGATGGTTCTTCCATTTGACCAGATACTCAAAGTATTCCTTTCGCCTGGTTCTCTTACCCACTTTCTTGTCCAGTATGCACTCCATCTATGGGTTCTCTGCAACTGGAATTTTCTTTTTCCACTGGATCACTGGCTACTCATTTTCTTCTTCTGCGTCCTTAGGTTTATATGGGTATAAATCCAAGACATTGAATATCGAAGAAATTCTGATCCTATCGAGTAATTCAATCTCATAAGCATTTTCTCCCATTTTCTTCAACACCTTGTAGGGTCCGATTTTCTTCATCTTCAATTTATTGTATGTCCCTCTTGGGAACCTTTCCTTCCTCAGATGTTCCAGAACCAGATCACCAACTTCGAACTGAAGTTGTCTTCTATGTTTATCGGCTCTGCGTTTATATTCTTGGCTTGATTTCAGTAGTCGCTCCTTCACCTGGCTGTGAAGTTCCTTCATCGCCTCAGCGAATTCTTCTGCACTAGCGCTCCTAGTTTCATTTTGTTCTGAATCCCTCAATTCAGAAATCCCCCCCGGCTGTGTGCCATAAACAACCTGGAATGGACTCTGTCTTGTACTCATGTTCAGATGCTCCGCTGTTGTTTTACTGAAAACCAATATGTCATCCAAATACACGATGAAAAATTTCCCAATGAACTCCCTCAGGACTTCGTTCATCAACCTCATGAAGGTACTTGGGGCATTTGTTAAGCCAAATGGCATAACAAGCCATTCATACAACCCCTCGTTGGTTTTGAATGTTGTCTTCCATTCATCACCTTCTCTCATGCGAATCTAGTGATATCCGCTTTTCAAATCAATCTTCGAAAAATATTTGGCTCCGCTCAAGCAGTCCATCAGATCATCCATCCTCGGCAATGGAAATCTGTACCTGATGGTTATTTTTTTGATCGCCCTTGAGTCAGTACACATCCTCCAGCCTCCGTCTTTCTTCGGACTGAGTACTATCAGAACAACACATGGACTCAAGCTTTCCCTGACCAAACCTTTGTCCAACAAATCCTGGACTTGTCTTTTGACCTCTTCATTCTCTTGCGACGTCAATCTGTACGCGGCTTTATTCGGAAAACTGGCTCCTGGTATGAGATCAATATGATGACTCACACTCCTGATTGGTGGCAACAAATGAGGTAATTCATCCACTACAATGTCAGTGAACTCTTCAGCAGCTTCTGAAGCTCCTCTGGAAAATCATCCATTCTTGTGCTAGTCAGAACAATCCTTGGTTTCCTGACCACAATGAACTGTGGATCCTCCTTCTTCTTAACCTCGGTAAGAAGTTCCTTACCACTCATGAGAAGTACAGTGTTTCTCACTTCCGGCTTCACCTCCTTATCTTTAATTGGAAGCAACATGTGTGTCCTCCCATTCTTCTCTACGGTATATGTATTCATCCTCCCATCATGAATCACATTTCTATCATATTTCCACGGTCTACCCAACAATAGATGACAAAAATCCATAGGAATAACATCACACAAGATTTTATCATTATATGCTCCTATCTTAAATTCAACTAAGAATTGTTTGGTGACATTTACCTGATGTCCTTTTTGTAGCCACGAAACTTTATATGGACTTGGATGATCAGTCGTCTCTAGCCCCATCCTTTATACCATCTCGGTTGAAACGATATTATCTGTGTTACCACTGTCCACAATGACCTTACATGCCCAACCCTTGGTCTTGCAAGCTATTCTGAAAAGTCTGGTCCTTTGGATTGAACTTTCCACTTCTTTCTCTTGTGTCAAAAGGACTTTTCGTAGTACCAACGATCTTCCACCTTCAGCATCCTCCGCCTCAACATTTCTCCCCTGTGCTTCGGTGATGTGAGTCTCTCCACTGTCCTTCTTTTTCTCTGGACATTCGAATGACTTGTGCCCATTTTTTCCACACATGAAGCATGTGATTACTCCACCTCTTCCTCTTCCTCTACCTCTGGTACGAGGAAACCTATTATTATTAGCATATCCTCCTCTCTGCTCAGTATGTTGTTCTCTTTGTTCAGAGTATTTCCCTCGCTGTGAACTTCCACCTCTCTCTACTCGAGTCTGAGGTTTCTTCCAGTCTTCCTTAGGCTTATGATATTTTTCTTGGGCAACCGATTTGCCTCTGGGCTGACTTCTGCCTCGGCCCCTTTGACTCTACTTACGGCTCAGCTTCTCCTCAGCTTTCAGAGCCATTTGATAAGCATCTTCCACCGTTCGGATGGTTACCATGCTCATCTCATCCTGGATATCATATCTCAGACCATTCATGTACCTGCCAACTTTTTCGTCATTTCTTTCGCGATGACCTTCCCTGATATTCAACCTGTAAAATTTCTCAGTGTATTCTTTCACTGTCATCAGCTTCTGTCTCAGGTTCTGCATTCTCCTGAACAGAGAAATTTGATAGTCCCTGGGAATGAATTTTTCCTTCATCTTTGCAATCATCATGTCCCAGCTCTTAATTTTTTGCTTGCCTTGGCAATGCCTATCCGCTTGTAGTTCATCCCACCACAAGGCTGCATGTCCTTTTAATCTCGTGATGGCATGCCTGAATTTCTTGTCCTCTTCAATATCTTCATAGTCAAAATAGGTGTCCAGAGCTCTAATCCAATCTAGAAGCTCTTCTACATCCAGATTTCTCTCATAAAATGGAATGTCCATTTTCACCTTTGCACCCATTCTTGCAACAACTTTAAGTAAGCGCTCATTTGCTGCATCTTTTGTTGTGACTTCTTCTTCTCCATGTCCAACATCATATTCATTTTCAGATTCACTGATATCTCCTACATCAGCTATGCGCCTTTGTCTTATCTCCATGTCCACAACTGTAGTGTCCCCAAGGACTAGCCCCGATGCAAACTATGATCTGAAAGAGATCGTAAATATGTGTTATAGGCTGGTGAGCCAAGTTTTGTACAAGCCAGTAGGCTTATCTGTTTGTTAGGCTAGGGAGCCTAAGTGTTGAAGGCTAGGAGCCTGCTGATGTACTTATATGTATGCAGATCAATTAATAAAATATAAACACCGCCAGTGCAGACCGACCACGATGAATGAGTGATGGGGGACTGAGCGTCCACAGAGTGGGCAAGGAACTAGGAGCTGGAAGGTGGGAAAGGGGCTGAGTGATGAGCCTAGGGGCTTAAGCCTGAGAAATAATATTTTAATATTATTTTACAAAGAGACTTGTGCATTTATGTTTATCGTAAGTTCCTGGCAAGGGAGGGAACGTGAAAGGGGATTCACGCTGTGGTACGCATGCAGTTCCCAGGGTGACAAGTGTCAACTCTGGTGCATGCAAATAAAACAGAGGAAGTAAGCCATGAGGGAAGCTTCCCATCCATTCTGACCCGAACCTCTGAGCGTAGAACCAATACGACCTCTGCCAGAATACCCTGGTTCATCTCTGAAGCCATAAAGTCTGTGTTGGTGCTGCAAAAATAGGGGTATGCCCTTTGTTCTGGGAGACGAGAAGATTATGTCCGTCTGAAAAGCCAGCTGACCCTTTTACCCGTTCGAACCAGGGAATCTGTGTAATTTCCTGCGTGTATTGTTGTCACGCATTTCCAGAACCATCACCTTGAGATCATCCTATGATTGTTGAACCGGTTTGGGAAGCCTGTGTCTGTTTTTCCCGTGGGTGGTTGTGACCACGCAATATTGGATTGCAGGAGGCTTTTTGGCCTATGAGCGACTCCTCCAGGTGAGAGAGTGCGCAGAGGGAGAATATAACTCCTGGAAGGAACCCTGTAGCTGCCATAAAGCCCGGAGACTTCTGGTCCGGTCTGTTCCTGTAACCCAAGGTAAGGGAGACTGGCAGCCGAAGGACTGTCTAGGTGAAAGAGAAGGTGCACTCTCCTGGGGTGGAATAGGCATGTGGGGAATGAGGGTCTGTGGGCAGTGAGCGAGGGAGATTCCTGGGAGAGCTTTCTTCCTGGTGGTTGTGTATGTGCTATCTTCCCTGTAACCTCAGCCTAGCCTAGGATTCCTTGCCTTGGGGTGGAGCTCGGTCCCAACTCGGGGGTGACCCACTGTTGAGCTGATGAACAGTGTGGTCTAAGGCTGGGAGGTTCGTGGAAGGCCTGCACTTGGTTGGTGAATTCTACAGCAGTTAAAAGATAAGTATCTGAATTTTGTTTTATCACATTTGGCATGACTGTGTTGTATATATATTATCATGCTTTCCGCTCTGTAAATGAAATTATTGTTGAATGTTATGGTTTGTTAATGGTAACAGTAACTTATATATTTTACTCTGAGAATTAAGTGTGTTTAATTGTGTTTAAATGCATGTGGTTATAATTCCTGTACGAATTATGTAAACATCCATGTATAGAATGGTAACTGTGAGATTTAGAAACCTCAGTAGTGAAAAGGTACACTACAAATTGGTATCAGAGCCAAGGTTTCAACACTGAGCCTTGATGGGCCAGTGGAGTGGTCTTTGGACCGAGGGTGAGAGGGGGAATTGAGTCGGGAGGACCAATTTCGGACCCTGGTATGACCCGGAGTGTATAGGAGTTTAAAATTCGGGAGGATCGTGAGTCGTAAGATCACTGTGGGATTACCCGTCAACCGTCCAAGTTGACAGAAGTTGCACAGGGTTTAAGTCCTCATGGGTAGAGGAGAAGTCTCGGAGAGGTGACAGGATGTTAGAGTCATCGAGGTTTTGATAAGGCAGAGAATCGAGACCTTGTGATTCTCGAAATCCCGAGAAGGGATCCTAGCCGTTGATCTCGACAGGACACGTGTCAGCATTCTGGAGAGGCATTGGGATTTTACCCATCGTGGAATTGGAAGACCCGTGCACATGACAACGGGAATCGCGATATTCCGATACGCGATTTCTCGACGGGTACAAGGATAGAGTGGGGACCACCAGGGTTAGAATGGAGGAGAGATGTCACCCCACATAGGAGTTCGGAACTTCGTAAGTTCCAGGAAAAAGTGCAGTGAGGTTTCGATATCGTGAAACGCGATTTCACGATTGTCAAAGGAGTGTGGGGCATAGCCGGGGGGTTAAGTTCAAAGCTCATCGAGAAATCAGGGATTTCGTGGTCAAGAGTTTTGGCACATGTTGATTCGCGAAACCCCAAACACCGATAAGGGAAAAGGCCGGGGTCACGAGTCAGTGGTCATATGGTGTAGATCCCATGGCAGGGGCTAACGCGTAAAGGAACGCGTTGGAAGTCGGAGGATCAGGAGTCCCGAGTATGTGAGCATCACGACGTCACGAACCCCAAAACCCCGACGAGATCTTTGAGTACGGTCACGGGGTAGAGGTCACATGTACCTGGGCTTAACCGCGAAGGGTTAAGGAAAAAGGGTGCATCGAAAAATCGGGATTTCGGGAAATCTGATGACATGAAACATGTTTCTCATAAAACCGTGAATCCCAATATCGCGATGTAATTATTTAATTCTTAATCATTCTTAGCGGTGATTAGATTAATTCAAACCTTTACTTAAGGATTAAATGTATCGGGAAACACGATGACAAGATTATTTGATTTTATAAAACTGCGAATCCCGATATTGCGACGTGATTAACTTAACCTTTAAACCTTTTAATTTTGAATTAAGTAAATTAGGTATTCAAATTTAATTAAAGATCAACGCTAATTAATCATCCTTCTAAACAATGCTTAAAGTTAAACTTTCTTTGAATGTCCTTTAATGTGTCATTGTCCGATTTAGTAAGCTTCTATTATATGTGATGTGACCAAGACTATGGAAAACTCATGCAAACCACATGGTTGAACAAGTCATATAGTATCGGTCACGTGGACCAAGGCCTAGCCAAGAGGGCTAGCGCACAAAGGGGTGCATCAGGTTTTGAGGACTGAAATCCCGATAGGAAGGTAAGGCCACGGTCGTGAAGGCGTGGTCATATGCGACCGGAGCTAAGCTCAGGAGGGCTCGTGCGTGCAAGAAGCCCATCGCAAATCAGGAATCGGAGATTCAACCCACTTGAACACTGCCGGTTTCAAAATCCCGATAGAGGTAACCCCGATAGAAGGAAGGGAGACCTTGAAGAATTTCCTGTGGGAGGAAAAATTTCCTGATAGGGAAATAGGAGAATTTCAAGAAACCCGAAAAACATAGAGTCAGACAGAGCTCAAAAAACTTGTGAAGTTGAAATGTCTTTCGTTCTTGTTCGTATTAGTTATAAACGTTGTGGATTATTCATGAAGTCTAATGGCCTGACAATTTTTGAATTGGATTGTACAGTGCGTGTTCAGAATACGACAGAGGCCAAAACTCCAGTTAATCAACGCCGAGTATGGAGTGGGGAAGAGTGCAAATTATCCCTGAAATGGAAGACGAACAGGAAGGAAAGGATGTTAACCTAGGAGTCGAAGGATCGAACTCTAATGGGCATGGAAGGGAGATGGATAAGGAAGGACATATAATGAAAATCCTTGAAGGATTG
>ML816810.1:169971-187297 GCA_009831015.1 Picea engelmannii
ATGTACCAGTTGAAAGGAAAAGCGTCCATGTGGTGGGATCATTTTGTGCAGGTGCAGCACATTCAAGAGAAAGAGGTCACTTGGAAGGAATTCAAGAGGTATTTCGAGAAGAAATACCTGACTAAAAGATACTATGACAGAAATATGAAGGAGTTCTTCGAACTCAAGTTGGGAAGTATGACCATGGATGAGTATGAACGAAGTTTTCTGGAACTGCTGAAGTATGTTCCATTTATCAAAGACAAGGCTGTTAAAATTCAGAGGTATCTGAGTGGAATGCCACCTTCCATTGGTGACAAGATTTAATATGATGATCCTAAGACCATGGAAGAAACCATAAGAAGGGAGAAATGCCTATATGAACAACAAAGGGAAAAGCCTACCTTTCGGAAGGCTTGGGATGACTAGAAGAGGTTTAAGAAAGAACAGAGGAAAAAGGGAAGAAAACCTTCCTTTTTTAGAAACAGTCCTTGGGGACAATCATCTTTTAAAGAGCCCAGGAAAGTTGAAGGGAGTGAACAGATGCCAAGGCCTCCACCCATGGAGTGTTGGGGTTGTAAAGGGAATCATAGGTACAGAGACTGCCCCCACAGAAAAGACAAAGTAAGAACTGTCCATATTGTTCAGCAAGCTGAAACAGTGGAGGATATGGACAGTAGAATGTCGAGGATCTACGCAGCCTTGGACAACAAGCAAGCAGAATTTCAATCACACATGATTGAAGTGGAAGGTATGATTAACAGCCGACCACTTGTTATTTTAATTGATTCAGGGGCTAGCCATAGTTATGTAGATCCTAAAGTGGTGGAAAGTTTGCATCTAACGAAGAGAAAACATGAGAAGTCTTGGTTAGTGCAGTTAGCCATAGGAACCAAGAGGAAGGTCACTGAATTGGTTAAGTCCTGTTCAATGGACATGAAAGGAATAAGCACTAGGGATGAATTGAACATTCTGCCTTTAGGCTCATATGATTTCTTAATTGGGATGGACTGGTTGGACCAGCACCATGCCCTTCTGGATTGTCGAAACAAGAGGTTCACGTGTCTAAACGAAGAGGGAAATCAGGTAACAGTCCAAGGAATTCCCAGAGCTGTGGCTGTTAGAGAAATCTCAGCCATGCAGCTGAAGAAATATTACCGGAAAGGCTGTTAATTATTTGCAGCCCGGGTGGAAGAAGTTTTCCAAAATATGGTCTTGAATATGTAAGACCATAGGGTGCTCAAAGAGTTTGAGGACGTGTTTCAGGAGGTGCCTGGACTACCTCCGAAGAGGGACATCGATTTTTCTATAAATCTGATGCCGAGAGAAGCTCCAATTTCAAAAGCTCCTTATAGAATGAGCACACCAGAGTTGAAAGAGTTGCAACTGCAGCTCGAAGAGCTATTAAAGAAAGGGTACATTCATCCTAGTGTGTCACTGTGGGGAGCCCCGGTTCTATTTGTGAGGAAGAAAGATGGAACGCTGAGGCTGTGCATTGACATTCGACAGTTGAATAAAGTCACTGTCAAGAAAAAATATCCTCTGCCAAGGATTGATGATCTTTTTGATCAATTGAAGGATGTGAAGGTATTTTCGAAAATAGATCTTCGATCTGGATATCATCAAGTGAGGATAAAAGATGAAGACATCAGCAAGACCGCCTTCAGAACAAGGTACGGTCACTACGAGTTTACAGTGGTACCATTTGGACTGTCCAACGCGCTTGTTGTCTTTATGTGCCTAATGAATGGAGTGTTCAGAAATTATTTGGACAAGTTCATCATAGTCTTCTTGGACGATATCTTGGTGTACTCCAAGACAGAGGAAGAACACGAACAACATCTTAGAATGGTGTTGCAGGTGTTGAGAGAACACCAGCTGTACGCAAAACTGAGCAAGTGCTCCTTTTACCAAAAGCAGATCCATTATCTGGGACACATTATTTCTGAAGAGGGGATCATTGTGGATCCTGAGAAGGTAAAGGCCATTCAAGAGTGGCCAGTGCCAAGAAATGTGACAGAAGTTAGATCCTTTATGGGTCTGGTAGGCTATTATAGGAGGTTCATAGACGAATTTTCAAGGATAGCTCATGCTATCACTTCCTTGCAAAAGAAGGAGAAGAAGTTCCAGTGGACTGAACAATGTGAGAGCAGCTTCCAGCAATTGAAGCAGCTGCTCACTAGTTCTCCAATCCTGAAGATTGTTGATCCAAGTAAGGATTATGTAGTGTGCACAGATGCGTGTAAGGAAGGGTTGGGAGGAGTTCTCAGCCAAGAGGGATCTGTAATTTGTTATGAATCCCAAAAGCTGAAAGAACATGAAAGGAATTATGCCACTCATGATTTAGAGCTGGCATCAGTTGTCCATGCCTTGAGGAAATGGAAACATTACCTCATGGGCAAGAAATTCGAGTTGAGAACGGACCACAATGGTCTGAGGTATTTATTTGATCAGCCAACTTTAAATGCCAGGCAAATTAGATGGCTGGAATTTATGTGCGAATACGACTTTGATATCGGGCATATCAAAGGGAAAGACAATAAGGTGGTTGATGCACTCAGCAAAAAAGTGCATGAATTACATGCTACAGCCATTAGCATGTACAGAACTGAGTTGAAAGACATAATTGTGGAGGTTGCATGTGCTGATTTGCAGTACCAAAGACTTGTAGCAAAGCTACAACAGCGTGAGAGACCACAGACCGAGGAAGGTTATACCTTAGGAACTGATAGTTTACTTCTGTATAAAAACAGAGTGTATGTACCTAATGACCAAGAATTGAAGCAGGCAATTCTAAAAGAAATGCATAATGTGACTTATGTTGGTCATCCAGGATATCAGAAGACTGTGGAAGCAGTCAAAAGCCATTATTTTTGGCCAGGCATGAAGAAGGAAATTGTTGAATACATCGCCAGATGTATGGAATGCCAGAAGGTCAAGGCGAAGAACAGACACCCAACAGGGTTGTTGCAGCCTTTACCTATTCCTGAGTGGAAATGGGATGTGGTAACAATGGATTTTATCACAGGATTGCCCAGAACAAGCAAGCAACATGATTCAATCATGGTGGTGGTGGACAAGCTTACTAAAGCTGCCCATTTTATTCCACTGAAAACCACCCACAGAGCAGCAGATGTTGCTGATATCTTTTTAAAAGAAGTTGCACGCTTGGATGGAATTCCTAAGACAATTGTGTCTGATAGGGACCCGAAATTCACTTCGAATTTCTGGAAAGGACTGTTCAAAGGATTTGGAACGAATCTGAACTTTAGTACAGCGTATCATCCTGAGTCTGATGGACAGACAGAAAGAGTAAACAGAGTAATCGAAGACATGCTGAGAATGTATGTGATGGATAAACCATCAAGGTGGGAAGACTACCTGCATTTGGTAGAATTCGCCTACAATAACGGGTATCATGCATCACTGAAGATGAGCCCATTCGAAGCACTTTATGGAAGAAAGTGCAACACTCTAGTGAGCTGGGATAATCCCGCTGACAGAACAGTATTTGGACCTGAACTACTCAGAGAGATGGAAGATCAAATGATAAAAATCAAACAAAATCTGAAAGCTACCCAGGACAGGCAGAAAAGTTATGCTGATAGTAACATAACCCATAGAGAATTCAAAGTGGGTGACCATGTTTTCCTGAAAGTGAAAACTAACAGGAGTTCCCTGAAATTGGGAATTTGCGACAAGTTGGCAGCAAGATTTTGTGGGCCATTTGAGATCCTGGAAAGGATTGGGCCAGTTGCATACATGCTTGCATTACCTGCATCTATGACTGTACATAATGTATTTCATGTTTCATTGCTTAAGAAATATGTACTTGATACTAATAATGTTATCGATTGGACTGTGATCCAGGTGGAACCAGAAGGTGTCCTGCAAGTGCATCTTGTATGCATATTGGACAAGAAAAGAAAACAACTCCGGAATCGAGCTATAGAGCTTGTAAAGGTCCAGTGGACCTGGTACGGTCTTGAGGACGCGACATGGGAGCATGCAGATGTTATGCGGGCAAAGTACCCGCATCTTTTTGAAAATTTTGAAGAGCTTGCAGATGCTATGTAAATTTGCACTGAGGATAGTGAAAAAATAAGGGGAGGGGGATTGTAGTGTCCCAAAAGACTAGCCCCGATGCAAACTATGATCTGAAAGAGATCGTAAATATGTGTTATAGGCTAGTGAGCCAAGTTTTGTACAAGCCAGTAGGCTTATGTGTTTGTTAGGCCAGGGAGCCTAAGTGTTGAAGGCCAGGAGCCTGCTGATGTACTTATATGTATGCAGATCAATTAATAAAATATAAACACCGCCAGTGTAGACCGACCACGATGAATGAGTGATGGGGGACTGAGAGTCCACAGAGTGGGAAAAGAACTAGGAGCTGGAAGGTGGGAAAGGGGTTGAGTGATGAGCCTAGGGGCTTAAGCCTGAGAAATAATATTTTAATATTATTTTAAAAAGAGACTTGTGCATTTATGTTTATCCTAAGTTCCTAGCAAGGGAGGGAACGTGCAAGGGGATGCATGCTGTGGTACGCATGCAGTTCCCAGGGTGACAAGTGTCAACTCTGGTGCATGCAAATAAAATAGAGGAAGTAATTCATGAGGGAAGCTTCCCATCCATTTTGACCTGAATATCTGAGCGTAGAACCAATACGGCCTCTGCCAGAATACCCTGGTTCATCTCTGAAGTCGTAAAGCCTGTGTTGGTACTGCAAAAATAGGGGTACGCCCTCTGTTCTGGGAGTCGAGAAGATTGTTTCCGTCTGAAAAGCCAGCTGACCCTTTTACCCATTCGAACCAGGGAATCTATGTAATTTCCTGCGTGTATTGTTGTCACGCATTTCCAGAACCATCACCTTGAGATCATCCTATGATTGTTGAACCGGTTTGGGAAGCCTATGTTTGTTTTCCCCGTGGGTAGTTGTGACCACGCAGTATTGGACTGCAGGAGGCTTGTTGGCCTATGAGCGACTCCTCCAGGTGAGAGAGTGCGCAGAGGGAGAAGAGAACTCCTGGAAGGAACCCTGTAGCTGCCATAAAGCCCGGAGACTTCTGGTCCGGTATGTTCCTGTAACCCAAGGTAAGGGAGACTGGCAGCCGAAGGACTGTCTGGGTGATAGAGAAGGTGCACTCTCCTAGGGTGGAACAGGCATGTTTGGAATGAGGGTTTGTGGGCAGTGAGCGAGGGAGATTCCTGGGAGAGCTTTCTTCCTTGTGGTTGTGTATGTTCTATCTTCCCTGTAACCTCAGCCTAGCCTAGGATTCCTTGCCTTGGGGTGGAGCTCGGTCCCAGCTCGGGGGTGACCCATTGTTGAGCTGATGAACAGTGTGGTCTAAGGCTGGGAGGTTCGTGGAAGGCCTGCACTTGGTTGGTGAATTCTACAGTTGTTAAAAGATAAGTATCTGAATTATGTTTTATCAGATTTGGCATGACTGTGCTGTATATATATTATCATGCTTTCCGCTGTGTAAATGAAATTAATGTTGAATGCTATGGTTTGTTAATGGTAACAGTAACTTATATATTTTACTCTGAGAATTAAGTGTGTTTAATTGTGTTTAAATGCATGTGGTTATAATTCCTGTACGAATTATGTAAACATCCATGTATAGAATGGTAACTGTGAGGTTTAGAAACCTCGGTAGTGAAAAGGTACACTACAACAACTCTAGCACGTAAGTTATGCAGATCTCTTTCTACTTCTAGATTCTACACTTCTCTATCCCTTCCTCTGGGCATTTCCCTTTCCTCCTCTGGATCGGGTGATTGTCTACCTCTTCTCCTTGGCAACATGGCGAATTCTCCTTTTCCATGCTACAGAAAGCAATGAAGCTTTTCTATGCTCTGATACCACTTGACGCAGGCGCACTCCTCAGGGCACGTTCGCTCACAGGATCTTCTCCTTCCTTGGCCCGAAGAACACTAATCGGTCCTTCTATTTATCTATCGGGAAATATTCACCCACAGAACTCTTCGCGCGATCCCCCTCTTTACTTATCGGGGAATCAGACTTCGCGGTATCACGGGGTCAATGGTCGAGCGCTGGTGTTTCGGATCCCCGAACCCCAATGCAAGTCAACGCTGACCCCTCCTTTGCTTGTCAGGACTTCTCCTATCATGATTTCGCCACTCGCGATATCAAGAAATTCACTTTACCGACTCCCGACTCACGAGATGCCGAAACTCCGATGAGCTCGCTTTCTTTGACTTTTCAATGATCCCTTATCCCATCGGGACTTCGGACTTCATGGGATCGCAAATCCTAATGTCAATATTTTGGGACTTCTCGCCATGAAACTCCAATAGCTCATGCCACCTATCCTCCACTAACTACATTGTGGGCCACGCTATCCCTTAGCTGTCGGGATATCGCGTTTCGCGATTCTAAATTGCAAGAGTATCCTGTCCTCCAAACCTCCAATACTCCGAACCCCGACTTCTTCAGATCTTCTGACACGCGTCCCTCTCAAGATCCACGGCTATGATCCCCTTGTTGTTTCAGAACCCAAAAGGTCTCGGATCTTGACTTTTGAAACCCCGATATACCGATGACTTCTGGTTCCTGCCACCTGTCCCAACAGATGGACGGCTCTGAGCTCGTCAGCGAATCACATTTCGTGATTCCTGTTGCTATATTCATGGGACTTCAACCCACGAAACCTCGATGCACAATGTACATGTAGATCTAACGACCTTGACCGACTTGGATCAACGGCTCTCCTCCTCCTGAGATTTTAGCCTTTAGGAAATATGACGCCGTATCTCCCTTACACCTCCGCAAGATCCCACAGCCCACGGAGATTCGCAGTTTCTCCTCATAGAATACCAACCGTCTATCTTTCCCGATGAATTATATGAAATGAACCAAGTATTCCTCCACGAGGACTTATCCACCTGCGGGCACACTTGCAACGCGTCTTACGAACTCCCAATCATGACTTCCCTGCACAGTTCTTCAGCAGAATTCGAAGGCCTATCCTTCCTGAGCTTTCTCACCACTCTGAGTCTTAGAGAAGATTTTGGTTTGCGCGCACTCCTTGCGGCAACCTTCAGATACCTTCAAATATCTGGGAATTCTTCAACTCTACGCACACCTGCAGCAGCAGTCCTTCAATGCTCTACTCAGATTCACAAACTGAGACTTTCCTTAGCCTCTGCACTCCTTGCATGGCTCCTATAACCCAATTTCACTTCTGGGTGAACGAGAACAAGAGTTAAACTATCTGAGCCTTCTGTCAACGCACTCCTTGCGGACAACTTCAACTAAACTCCTTGCAGGAATCCTTGCTCAGATAAAGAAACAATTGAAACTCATTTCTTCTCCTTCCTTTCTCAGATTTCAAACACTCAGCAAGAAATCATTCATACATAGCATGTAAAACAAATGCATAACAGGAAGTAAATACTCATGAGCATAGCATTCAAAACACATACACAAAGAACAAACACAAAACCATGGAGTTGAATCAACTTCTTCTATTAATTCAAGCTCTGTACATGGGTGTTCTTCCACATCTCTCTGCTTCTCTTCTTCTCAATGCTCAGAATTATGTTACAATGCACAATGAGGGTGTCTATATCCTGTTTCCCTCTTTTTTTCTAAAACTGTCTAATCTAATATTAAAATCCTATCTACCTGCATTAACTATATTAAATGTTGTCTATCTACTAAGGATGAGAGCGTATGGCTCAAGGTCCCGATTACATTTACAAGTGCGCTTCATTAAATCTCCTCATTAATGTTCGCGCAATAGTTTCAAGGTGTTTTCAAAAATTTGTGCTGGCTTGTCCAGCTGTCCACTTGCAGTCCGCGTTGGCTCACTTGAACTGGGAGATGCACCTGCATCATACTCCCTCGCTTGAAAATTTTCATGGGCTCCTGTCCATGAGCTCCTGCACGGTATGTCCATGCTTCTGTATCTCCACTTCAATCTCCCAACTAGCATCTTCCACTGGATGGTTCTTCCATTTGACCAGATACTCAAAGTATTCCTTCCACCTGGTTCTCTTACCCACTTTCTTGTCCAGTATGCACTCCATCTGTAGCTTCTTTGCAAATGGAATTTGCTTTGTCCACTGGATCACTGGCTGCTCATTTTTTGCTTCTGCGTCCTCAGGTTTATATGGGTATAAATCCGAGACATTGAATATCGGAGAAATTCCGATCCCATCGGGTAATTCAATCTCATAAGCATTTTCTCACATTTTCTTCAAGACCTTGCAGGGTCCGATTTTCTTCATCTTCAATTTATTGTATATCCCTCTCGAGAACCTTTCCTTCCTCAGATGTGCCAGAACCAGATCACCAACCTCGAACTGAAGTTGTCTTCTATGTTGATCGACTATGCGTTTATATTCTTGTCTTGATTTCAGCAGTCGCTCCTTCACCTGGCTGTGAAGTTCCTTCATCGCCTCAGTGAATTCTTCTGCACTAGCGCTCCTAGTTTCATTCTGTTCTGAATCCCTCAATTCAGAAATCCCCCTCGGCTGTGTGCCATAAACAACCTGGAATGGACTCTGTCCTGTACTCCTGTTCACTGAATCGTTATACGCAAACTCTACCTACGGCAATATATTGTCCCAACTGCTGTGGTGCTCTGTCACCAAGCTTCTCAACAAATCTCCTAGACTTTTGTTTACCACTTATGTCTGTCCATCCATCTGAAGATGATAAGCTGAACTAAACAACAAGTTAGTTCCTATCTTCTTCCATAAGGTTCTCCAGAAATTCCCTATGAATTTGGTGTCTCTGTCCGAAACTATGCTCCTTGGTAAGCTGTGAAGTTGAATGACTTCTTTGAAAAACAGGTTTGTGATGTGAGTCACGTCATTGGTTTTATGACATGGGATAAAATGTGCCATCTTGGAAAATCTATCCACCACCACAAAGATCAAATCAAATTCTCCTTGTGTTCTTGGCAACCCCAATACAAAATCCATGATAATCGCATCCCACGGCCTTTCTGGTATGTGCAATGGTTGATAAAAACCTGCATTCTGCTTCCTCCCCTTCGAATGCTGGAAAATTTTGCATCTGTCCACAAATATCTTAACCTCTGATCGCATCCCTGGCCAAAAGTATGATTCGCTCAGCTTTGCAAATGTCTTGTCATGATTGAAATGTCCAGCCAATCCTCCACTATGTTTCTCCTTCAGCAGATTCTCCCTCATGGAGCAATTTGGAATACACAGTTGATTGCCTTTAAACAACAATCCTTCCTGGATCATGTATTCGACTCACTAGCTTCTATCTTTGAGAATTGGATTCTCAGTTGCTTCATACGCTTCCTTGAAGTTTGGATCATCTACGTACATGTCTCTGAGATCCTCAAAACCCAATGTTTTGACTTTGAATTCCTGCAACAACAAGCACTTCCTGCTCAAAGCATCAACAACTTTGTTAGCAGTACCAAAAATATGTTTAATCACAAATGTAAAGTTCTGCATGTATTCAACCCACTTAAAATGCCTCTAATTCAACTTCTCCTGTTGAGTCACAAACTGTAATGCATGGTTATCACTATATAAAACAAATTCCTTCGGAACCAAATAGTGCCTCCACTTTTTCAATGCCTGAATAATGGCATAAAATTCCTTGTCATATGTGGAGTAATTCACTTTCGCTTCATTCATCTTCTCACTGAAATATGCAATCGACCTGTCTTCTTGACTTAAGACTGCCCCTATTGCAAACCCACTTGCATCGCAGTTCACCTGAAATGTCTTCTGGAAATCCGGCAACACCAGAACAGGTTCTTCCGTGATCTTCCTTTTCAACAAATTGAAACTCTTTTCAGCCTCTTCAGTCCAGTGAAAAGATTTGTGTATTTTCTTCACTGTGTCCATCATCGCTGCGCTGATTACACTGAAATTCCTAATGAACTTTTGGTAGAAACTAGCCAACCCGTGAAAACTTCTCACCTCAAATATATTCCTCGGTGATGGCCAATTCTTGATCACTTCCACCTTATCTGGATCCATCCTCAACTCATTTGCCGAAATAACAAATCCCAAATAAATGAGCTTTGTCTTCATGAATGAGGACTTCTTCATGTTTATCAACATCTTCTCCTGCTGCAATTTCTGCATCACTGTAGCCAAATGCTTCAGATGCTCCATTGTTGTTTTACTGAAAACCAGTATGGCATCCAAATACACGATGACAAATTTCCCGATGAACTCCCTCGGGACTTCGTTCATCAACCTCATGAAGGTACTCAGTGCATTTTTTAATCCAAACGACATAACAAGCCATTCATATAACCCCTCGTTGGTTTTGAATGTTGTCTTCCATTCATCACCTTCTCTCATGCAAATCTGGTGATATCCGCTTTTCAAATCAATCTTCGAAAAATATTTGACTCTGCTCAAGCAGTCCATCAGATCATCCATCCTCGGCAATGGAAATCTGTACCTGATGGTTATTTTGTTGATCGCCCTTGAGTCTGTACACATGCTAAATTTTAAGGGCGTGTGACCACGCTAATTACACACATATGCTGTTTCAAACAAAGATATCTCATAAACCAAAAAACAATATGAAATTCCATGAAATACCCATTTGAGATATTGAAGAGATATTTATAGCCATATGTGGAAATCCTTCTGTATTTTTATGAGAATATGGGAAAAATACCTTTGAATATGGTGGTGTGCGACCTCCTTGGGTCAAATACATGTTGATATTCAATCGATGATATCTCTCAAACCAGGAAGAAAAATGATATTATGAGAAATACCCATTTGAGATATTCAAGAGATATTTACAGACTCTCTAAGAAGCTGATATACTCCTATCTCTTTATTGTTCTTAAAGCCTAATTAGAAATTATTACATCTTAATCCCTATCTTTTCTATTCTATTTAAAATCTATTCTAACAATAAAAAGGAAAAGGTCTAACATACACTAATACATAAACCAATCTCTATACTTCATACTTCCTAATGGTTCTTGAATAAACCCTTCTTCTCCTGGGATTAATCTTTCCTGTTATACTTCTACAATATATAAAGAGGAGTTTCTATAGCTTACTATCTAATCTAAGAGACAATCTCTAAATATAATAATATTCATACCTATACATACTAAAGATATCCAACTCTTTTAAAACTAGACATACTAATCTCTTTCCTACTCTTCATACTTAAACCTATCTATACCTAAACATCATAATATTAATACCAAATACCTAAAGACTATCTCTTAACTATTCCTAAGATTCTATTTATTGTATACCTCCTATTTCTTAAACAACCCCTATATTCTTCTTTCATTATCATACTTTCAAATTCTATCGGTTTGTATTCGAGGCTGGAACTCATTTCAGCATCGAATCCACTTCCTAAATGTGGTGTGAAAATGAGTGATTGGTTGCCAGGGCGAGATGAGGCCTCTCCATCGCTATAGGTTGGTAGACTAATATGTGTAACTCCTTCTGTAGTTTCCCTAGCAGGGAGAAAAGTACCATTGAATATGGTGGTACGCATGATCTCCTTGGGTCAAATACATGTTGAGATTCAATCAATGATATCTCTTAAACAAGGAAGCCAAATGAGATTCCGTGAAATAAAAATTTGAGATATTGAAGAGACATTTCTAATGCGATATGGTAGAGCCTTTGAAATTTTGTGTAGATGTTGCAACACCTCTTTGAATTTGGTTGAGTGTAGAGGGCCACAAAGGATGCCAAAGGTTTGTAGAGAAGCATGGGTTGTTGTAGAGGTTGTAGAACCTCCGTGGGAAGCATGGAAACCCTGCAAATTCATTGAAAATGTTGCATAAAAATGGATGTAGTTCCATGTATAGATGTAGTGAATCCATGTATGGTTCTCCTTGTAATGGTGAACAAAGATCCAAGGGTAAAAAGACCCTATAGTTCCTATGGACCAACTGTGATGCTTACAATGTATGGCCTGAAAAATGGATTCTGATAGTACCAAAAGGAGGTTGGTGATTGTTGCCAATGTTTGAACTTGCAACATGCTTCAAACCCTTGTCCCGATGGAGAGTGTACCTTCTCTGGTACCATTTATCTAGATCTTGGGGGCTGAGATCTAGATGGATTGAATGTTGAGAGAAGATGAGCTTAGACGTGCCAATATTGCATGAAAAGAAGCATGGAAAAAAATATGTAAATGAAGTACTCGGGAAGTGAGACTCAAAGTGGAGTGTCACCTCTAAAACTAATTACTAGTAAATCACTCAGAGCTAATTAATCTCACAATGAACAATATAAAATATGAGAGAAGCCAAAATGAGTAACTTGATATTATGAGAAGTTTTGCTAGGCCTTTATATAGCATTACAAAATGATACATTGGAAAAAGTAAAAAATATCTCATTAAACGAGTCTCTATAATTAGTATAATAGATCTAACTACCTAGCTAACTAAGTAGTGGAAAATAAAACCCAATCCAATAATGGAAAGAGATCATTAATTGAGTCTCTATTATTATAATAATAGATCTAACTACCCAACTAACTAATTAGTGGAAAATAAAACCCAATACAATAATGGAGAGGTGAGACTCTCTTTGACCCATATAGACAACCTGTTAGCCCAATTAATTAATGAGGAGGTGGAAATATATTTGATCCACATGGACAATCTATTAGCTTTATAACTGTGACACATTATTTTCGTCATCCCTATGATCGTTAATGATGTAAACCTATATGTTTCCTTCAAAGGGGTTAGTGGCCTGGATTCCTAAAGAAAGAAGGGAGAAGAACTTTCCCTAAGAGAAGAAGTTGTATTTTCCTTTTTGAAATCCCTGGTTTCCACAGGCTGCACTATAGCCAGGGTGAGAAAATCTATGGTTTCTGCGGGCTGCACTATAGCCAGGGTGAGGAAATTCCTAGTTTCCACAGGCTGCACTATGGTCAGAGTGAGGAAATTCTTGGTTTCCCCGGGCTGCACTATAGCCAGGGTGAGGGAATTCATGATTTTCATAGGCTGCACTATAGCCAGGGTGAGGAAATTTCTGGTTTCCGCAGGTTGCTCTATAGCTAGGGTGCGGAAATTACTGTACGTGGGAAAAACACGCATCTTCTTGATGCTTCTAGAAGGAGAAGCTTCTATGGTGAGGTGGCCTCCGAACGGTTTGGATATTACTCGCTTTCATGATTTAGTGGGATCATCCTAACCTCCTCACCTTATCCTCTTCATCTTATAAAAGGAGAGGAGCTTTCATGGAGAATCTTAGCTTTTGAGATTGGCTTGTTATTGAGTTTTGTAGCTTGGAGTTTTTTGGAGGTTTTATATTGGCTTTGAGCTTTGCTTTGTCAAGATAGATTTTGAGTAGCTATCAGATCTATGGTCTAAGAATCCTTGGAGCAAGAAATGTGTGGGAAGAAAGGAACTGTTGGGAGGAACCTTACGACATCAAGGCATCCGGTTGTAATCTCTCTTCCTATTATTTAATATAATACAGTGGCATGCTTCTCTCCCATAGAATTATCTTTATTTTATTGCATAATTCCTTGATCATATGCATAGGTTGTCATTGAATATACTTCTACCGATTTCACTTTGGTTGGTTTGTGTCTCACTGCAGGATCAGTATCACAAGAGCACCAGAGCGAAACATGAACAACAAAGAAATAAGGAAGCGAAACTTAAAGGTATGTCACTCGTCTTTTGTTCGGTAGTAAATTCGATGATTAGAGCCCAGGGAAAGTGCCATGTCATGTCGTGTCTTGTTCTAGATCTAGGTGGATCTAGGGGGATTGATTTGTGTCTGCACTTAACAATTAAATCGACAACAATAGCTTTATGACTTTTGCATCCAAATTTAGACCATATACCCCCTAAAATTCGGATCATGTTTGGAGTCCTTGTCATTGTTGCCATTAGTCTACATGATCCTTCTTTCCTTATTTCACATTCTTTTGAATTGAATATAAGTGTGTGTCCTTGATCACACATTTGGTTCACAGTTAACAACTTATGCTTCATATTTTCAACTAGTAGGACATTTTATACCACAACATCTATGTTTACAAGATTGACTGTTCCTTTTCCTATAGTTTTGGTTGAGTTATCATTACCAAACGTGTGATCCAGATTTTATGAGAAGAACAAAATGAATACAGATTATTATAATTCTTAACATAGAAACACAAGAAACAATAACAAAGAGATAGTAAAACTGGCTGCTATTCAATAAGGAAATATGTTGAAACTATAAAATGCAGATTGAAACAATCTTGCTAGAATGGTGGCAACTTATCTATGAGAAGAGATGTGGTGATTGCACTCATTCGCAATAAGATAGTTACAATGAGTCTCTACAATCCTTTTTTACAATAAATAGGAATTCCAAAACCACATCCAAAAACCTAACCCTAGGAGATGAAGCGCCAAAAGGCATGTGGGCCCCATTGGGGTAAGTTACAACATCAACTTCCCGGGGTCGTAACTTTTGCATATGATCTTCGTTTTAGGGATATGATATCTTTTTGGAAAGGTATATCTGAGGAATACACATGTCACCATTATAGTCTTACTTTGTGAACATTTTGACTGTGGCGATCCCTAAAAATGTTGTTTAGGGCCTCAAAATGGCCCCGGAAGTCGGGGATCCGAGAACTAGGAAAAAATTGTCAAATTGCCAAAATGAACTAGTTGGAATAGGTGGGAGGCCATCGACATCCATCTGGATCAATGTGACAAACCCCTCTTTTTATTTTTTTAATGTTACAAATATTCTTTTGTCTCTAGTCATATGCTTTTAACATCCACTATCAATATACCAATGTCTTCTTCTATTTTGGGCTTGTAAGAAAAACCCACATTCATCGACCTTCAAATATTCTTGCTTCCTTTTCCAAGTTCTCTGTTGTTCTCGTATATGATTGAAAGGAACATGTGTAGTTTCCCTTGAAGAAACTATCAAATCACTTATGCAATTTTTGGCTTTGTGTCCAAAATTGTTACATTTGTAGCATTCAATTTCATAACCCAGAGCACCAAAACTGTTATAATTTCTGTCAAACGCCTCGTGAGGCTTTCCAGGATAATTTCCTTCATAATGATTCTTCATATTTTCATAGCTAATTATGTTCCATGTGTTTCTACCCTTTGCATAGGCTCTACAATTTATGGATTTATGCCCAAAATTATTGCAAGAATAACACAAGACAAGATAAATATTTTGGTACCTAGGTGTGGATGGTCTTCTATTTGGTGTTGTTCTTCTGAAATCATGATATTACTCTTGGGTCTTCTTCATTGCTGGTTTTTTATTCCATGTTCCTCTGAATGCACGATATTCTTCTTTATTTATGGTTTATGCATGTCCTCCTTTGGAGGCTTGCATTCTTCTTTCTTGATGGAACCCTTGATAGTATCTGCATAACTTATTTTCTCTACTTCATTTCATGTCATCATAGAGCTTGAACCCTCATCAATATTATTTTATTTGTATCCAAGTGTAGACTTGTCATAGAATGGTTTTTGATTGCATATGATTTCATGCATTATTTTTGTGCTATTGCCAAAATTTAGTTGGATGTCCTTCTTCTATAGTTCCTTTCTTAGTGAGACTATTGTAGCTTCTAGATTCTCTGTTATTTTCTTCTTTTCTTCTAGTTTTCTCATGAGTGTTTCTTCAATCACTTTGTCTTCTAAAAACTGAATCCTTAGATTTACGATAATCTTCTTGGTTTCTTCAAAAAAAAATCTAGGATTTTGAAATCCTTCCTATAGTTTACTTAAATATTCTTTGAGAGACTTGTTTTTCTTACTTTCTATTCTTATATCACTTAAGGCACTGATCAACTATGCCTCAAGATTCACTTCTCCTTATTCTTCCTAGTCTCCTTCATTATTTTCAGTAGTTTCCTCTTGAGTCTCTAGAGCCATCAAGAGTACTCTTCTTGAGTCACCATCATTATCATCATCTTCATCGAATGAGGAACTATCGTCTTTTGAATAGAGACTTTTCTTTTTAAAAAATCTTCCTTTATTTCTTTCCTTATCTCTTTTCTAATATTTATTTTATTTCTTAGGAACTTATTCTTCATCATTATATGAACCCCTTGCATAAGGACATTTGGAAGAAAAATGGTCAGCTTTACCACAATTAAATCATTTGAAAGGAAGCATACCTTTGTACTTAACAATTCATCTTTTCAGCTTTCTCACAAAGTTGGCTTCTTCTTCATTATTTGAATCATCACTATTGTTGGAGTAGGGTTTTGAACTTGGCTTGTTCTTTCTTGTCTTCTTGGTGTCTTTGAATTTTTCTTCCCTTATGGACAAATATTCCTATTATGTTCTCATTTCATATGTTGTAAGTATTCCATGTAATTCATCCATTCCCAATGTATATAGATCTTGTCTTTCTTCTAGAGATGATATTTTAGGGTCAAATCTCATTGGGAGAGATCTCAATATGTTTTGCGCAATAAATGAATTTTCAATCTTTTCTCCTAGTCCTCTTATAATATTAACAATTTCATCAACTTGGAGAAAACAAGATGCAATGTATTCATCTTCCTTCATTCTCAAATGTTCAAATTGTCCTATGTAAGTTTGAATCTTTCCCCCTTTGACTTCAACATCTCCTTCATAAACATTCTTGAGCTTGTCTATATTTCCTTTGCAGAATCACAATGCATAACCTTAACAAATTCTGAACCTGTTAGAACACTTAGAATGAAATTTATGGCCTTTGAATTGTATTCACTGAAAATTTTCCTGGCATTATCTCTTTGGGGAGAAGCTAGTGCAGTGTATCCATTTACTACAACTTTCCAAACATAAAATCCATGTACCTTCAAAAATGCTCTCATTCTTATGCTCCAAAAAGAATAATTTTTTCCATCAAACAATGGTGTTCCAATTTTGGTAAATTCTCCTTGCTTATCCATGATCTTCCTCCCAGTGGTTAGATTGTTCCTGAAGGAACCTCGCTCTAATACCAATTGTTAGAATATTCAAGAATACTGAGAGGGGGGTGAATCAATATAGAGTTATTTCAACAATTTTAACCTTCAATCACTACATAAATGTTAACTAATAATCATGTCATTTATCATCACATAAACTCATACACATTGCACACATATTTTTATGTGGAAACCCAACTGGGAGAAAACCATGGAAACTTTTCTTAAGTAGTTTCAAGATTTTACAAGCACCAACTTGAAGGAAGCACCCACTCCCTATGTTATCCATCACCTACTGTGAGGAGACACCAATACCCTTGGAATATTTTAAATAATGATACATGATCAAATCAACTGTCAAATAAAATCCCAAAACCACTTCTTAAATCTACATACAAAACTGCTTAGGACTGTACCTCAAATATGAAAACTTGTAAGA
>ML816810.1:200409-226914 GCA_009831015.1 Picea engelmannii
GCATTGTTTCTGGCAAGTAATCTTCATTTTCATTTCCTGTAGTAGTTTCCATAATATCATTCCAAGTAGAAATCTTCATCTTCATTTCCTGTAGTAGTTTACATAATATCATTCCAAGTAGAATTAATTGTTGTCACTTTTACAAGAGATAAATTTGTTTATAGTAGTTTCTTTCAATTTTACAACATGGAAATTTAGTTGGAGTTACTTTGTTTTGCAACAAATTATGTCATCTTTAAAAGCATGCCCAGTTAAGTAGGATTAGTCATTTTGTAGCATGATATTTCCAACTTTCATTTGATTTCCCCTCTTTACATTTTATCATTCTTGTTGTTAAGTAGTTTTTGCATTCCTAAAGTTATAAGCATGTCTCCTTTGTATGTATATAGGAGTCCTTGTGTAATTTTAACACATACTTCAAAATAGCAGGTTTCTAGGTTGAAAATTTAACTAAAGTTGAGCAATTCAACATCATTGTTGAAATTCTTTGGCTCATCACTTTTTGGTGTCATTGTTCAAGAGGTGCAAAAAATTGCATATATCACATTTTTTTTTATTAAAGAAAAAATTAAAAAAAACTCATTAGATTGCATGCATTGACCTAGAGATATATTTGGTAGATTTTATTAATAATTTAAATTGTGGAAATAAGTACAACCAATCAAGAACAACAACAATTATATTGTGTCATAGACATCCAACAAATCATTGAATAATTTGGAAACTTACCCCAAGAGGGAGAAGGTATTTTTGTAAATTTCTCAAAATAAGGAGGAGGACACCCATCTCACCATACCATGGTTGAGGATGGAGACCAACAATCTAAAATATTTGATTTCCCCATTAGGGAAACCAAACTGGACAATACCAACCCTTCTAGTCTTCCTCACTTCCACGGCCTTACTTCATAAGACCCTAACCCTTTATTTTTTGAGTTTTAATTTGTTCACATAACTTATGATTATGCATCTCATGATCAAAAGATCAAGCTCTTTATCTCTACTCTAAAGAAATCAGTCTTGACATGGTTCATGATTCTAGGAGGAAACAACATTAGAAGTTGGGACCAAATGAAGAAAACCTTCATTGACAATTATAGGGACTACTGCAAGGCTAGGGACATGAGACAATATATTTAAAACGATCCAAGGAGTGAATGAATATTTGGAAGACTATGAGGAAAGGTTCCAACTCGGTTACAAAAGAGATCATAGTTTCACATTGGATGAAAACTCACTCAAACTTGCCTTCTTGAGAGGCGTAAGAGAGGAACTCATGGATATCTTGAAACTCCTCGAAAATGAGGACATCTTCCAATTGTATTTTGAATGCACCAAGAAAGTATTTAAAAACTACTCCATATCTACTTAGACTATACCTTCAATGATTGTTAGGAAACAACTACTATACTCCAACTAGAAGAAAGACCAATTGTAAATCCCAAGGAAGTACTAGAGGATGAAATGGCATCTATTAATTCATGGCAAAATCCAATAGATTTCATATTTCTTTGGACAAAATCTAAGATCAATGGGTACCCCGACATCTTAGATATATGTTGGCTAGATACATAGATACATATATCCATTGTAGGGTAGGAAATATGACCATTTCCAATGGTCAATCTCAAAAGAAACTTGTCCTCCACCACTATACCAAGCTACTAATTGAAGAAGAAACACCTATGTAGGTAGGACAAGAAGAAGAGGAAAAATAATTTTAGACAAAAAGTATACTCTCTCCTTACCATTGAAACAACCTTGGCCATGAAAAACATAGATGAGGACACTTTCATCTCCAAATTCATAGAAAATGTGTACCTTGTTGCTATAAAATTGAAGTTTTTGATGACCATGAACAACAAAAACAATCTAATGTTTTGATCTGTAATCAAGCAGCTTATAGCCCACTCACTTAACCAACATGGATACCTATGCAAAGTTTGATTTCTTATTCAATGACTTAGTTTTTTCCATGAGTTGTGCATATGGAGCTTAGTCTCCTAGAGGTTGCCAAGCCTTAATGCTCTGTCCTACACTCATCAATTATCTAGAAATGACAATAATTATTCATCCAAATAGACATTTGAGGTATGCACTTGTTGTCACTATCATATAGCACTTATTATAGTCTATGCTCACTATGCCACTTCGGTCATTTTGTTGGTTGCAGTGCTCAATGCATTTCTCAGTGAAACTACCCTCTGTTATCTTGTACTAATTAACTAACTCATTCTTTAGTTGGTATAATGAGTAATGGTAGAATATTAATGGGAATTAGTAACTCACTCACCCATTAATGAGAGCCTTAGAATCATGGAAGAAATTCTACACATGCTTGAGTAAGCAGCTAATCCATGTAGAAATTAAACATCTTTTAATTAATGACGATACCTAGGTGCTTCCACATTCCAATGGATTACACCTTCATTCACCTCCTTTAATTAAGCCATGACGATTAATGTTCCATATGGCATCTCTCCTACAAAGAATTATCATAATGGTCTGTGGCATCCAATTTCACGTCATAATTGTTTCGGGGCAAGAGAATATGCACCAACTTTCTCCGAGGATGATCAAAACAAGTGAACATGTATGGACCACCAGCAAGGGTTTATTTGATGTAAGGTAGATTCTCCTTGCAACACCCTGGTACCATATTTACAACGTGGGAGATTGAGGCATTATACCATGAGCTAGATGCTTATAGAATCAAGGTTAGGGTTTCAATATGGTTGCTAGAAAATGAAACATATGGGGTATCTTTTGTCACCAATATTCACACTTAGAGATCTTGGACAACAAAGGAGATGTGTGTAGTTTCTTCTCCTTCAATTGGAGTTTGTTGTTGAGCTTAGGAAGTTAGGAAGATGCGCATGAGCTCTTTTTTTCTTGAATATTGAGTAGCTTCGGAAGATATCCTTATTGTATTTAACCAAGACAAATCCTAAAGAATATTATTATATTATCTTTGTTAATTAGACCCTATTGTGCCTTTTTAAAAGTTGGCCCTATTGAGCCTTGACAATTAAATGTAAATTAAAAGGCTAAAGTGACAGGTTGTCCTAGACCTAATTTAAGGAGGCCATACTACTATTTATAAAGGAGGCTAGTGCATCACTTGGACACACACATACACACTAGCTTTGCAGCAAAGAAGAGGAAGTGCACAAGTCTCAAAGGGAGATGCTACTGCAACTAGGAGGTGATGTCATGGAGGTTCTTGGTTTATCTCTTGGGTATCTCTTGGTTAAGTGGTTTGTTACTCTTCCCTAGTCAAGGGTTGGAGGATGATCTTATGCTTTGTTAGTTCTCTCATGGAGAGAGGCATTGTTCTTGATTGGTGGATCTATATTGAGGAAGTTTGCTTGGTTTCCCCCCTAGAGGGTTTTCCCAGGATAAATCTTGTGTATGTTGTGGATGTTATTCTTTCAGTGATCCTTTATATGCAATTATTGTGCTAATGGTTTATTAGTAAAATTACACTAATCTAATTAACTGGTTAAGACATAAAAAATCAACATCGTATCGTATTAGGCCTAAAAGAAGGCATTTTCAAGAACATAAGAACTCACTGGAGAAGGTAAGGGATTAGGAAGACTATCCTAACCCTAGCACACCTTTCCCCTGGAACATTTTTCAGTTTTGGACAAATTTTAGAAATTGGGGTTTTTACATACAAGGGTTTCTACATAAACCCTAAAAGGTGACGTCATCCACCTTGCTGGAGGATGGGGGGGGGGGAAGTAAGACCATATAGGAGATCACCCTAGGAGGGCGCACCTAGTCCCTAGATCAAAATTCCAAAGTTTGAAGTTTGATAAATTAGGGTTTCCTCATAAAACCCTAAGTTTGCAGTACCAGTTGAAGTTGCAGTACAAGTTGTAGTTGTAATATCAATTGTAGTTGCAGTTGTAGTTCCTTCGTGCCAATTCCTTCATGCCAGTTGTTGTTCCAGTTCCTTCATGCTAGTTGTTGTGTTAGTTGAAGCACCATTTGCAGTACCAACACCAGTTGCAATACCGGTTGCAGTGAAGGTTTGTGTGAAGTGTTGGGACTGATTTTTTATTTCCCTGGTGCGCCTTACCCTAGAAAATATCCAACTACCTCTAAATTACAAGTTGAAGCACCTTTGAAGTTTGAAAGGTTGGTCATTGCTTGTCATCGTTGTCGGATGGTGCCACTACTTGTCGATACTGTCATAGGTATATACTCAAATATATTTAAACGATATCATTATCTTAAGGGTATTTGTAGGAGAATGGATCTTTTGTCCAAACAAAAGTCGTAGATCCAGAAGGATCTCAGATCCAACACATAGGTTTGATTATTTTGATATGCCTCTATTTGTTATGGAAATATTGTGATCTTATGAACATCTAGGTTGTATTTTGATCTATTGAAGTTATGACTATCATACTAACCATTGGTCAAAATTAAAGTCAAAGTATTAGATTGATTAAGGTTGAGATTATAGAGTTTATTCTCTAACTCAGATTTATGTCAAGAAATCATATTATCTTAGTATAGAGGACAGGTCGAAGATAACAATTTTCATCTTGAGTGAAGGAGACATGGAAGAAAAGAAACAACACTCATTCTTGAGGACAAGACTCCAGGTTCCAGCTTTGAATGATTAAGTTGATAAGATTCAAATTTGCACATATCAAGTTTGATAACTGCCACATTACATGTAAACACTATAGTTGTGATAGCAATATTTGAATTTTTTTATTATTTAATACTTGGTAGCATGTGAGCACTATTGAGATAAATGCTTATTGTAATCATTTACTAGATATAACTAGTATCTCCTCTAGGAGAAATGTCTTGTTATGTTTCCAGGTTACCATGGAGGAATGATTGATCACAACACTAGAAGAGTGTTGCTCTCATTTCTTATTATTGTATTTCTTACTTTTGACCCTTGTTTTAGGTAGGTCACAAGTGATAGCTTTGAAGGAGCTAATGTGATGATTGTTTTCACTATTGTTTTTATTATTATTATAAAGAGTATTATTCTTGTCTATTATTTCTCCCTTGTTGTTCTTGTTCTGGGCAGGTCACAGGTGATAACCCTGAGGGATCTATAGTGACATTTGTAGCAGGAAACATATTAAATGAGACATGGAGAAGACTATCGAATTTGTATATATGACTATATACATCCATGCACCGAAGAAGAAGAAGAAGAAGGCCCCAAAGATGAAAGAACAAATCCCTCTAGTGCATTTGATCACTCTTCAAATCATCAAGAAGAGTTAGTAGAGCCATAAGGGCCTACCCGGAATCATTGCAGTAACCAGGAAGAAACCAATATGGTCTCGTGACACTTTGTTGGATGAAAATCCATATAGCATTGACGATCCATATCATGAGTAGATGGCTCCACCAGTGGTGAGGAAGGAGGCCCCACCAAGTACCAGCTCAGAAGGAGCTAGAGTTCAGAAGGAGTCAACCCTCACGATCCAGTTAGGAGGAGCAACCTCCCAAAGGCCATTCATAGATATGTACAAAGCTTGATTTGTGTCCAGAGGATTCTCCCAGCAAGAGGGAGAAGACTATGACAAGACACTTGCTCCAGTAATTAAAATAAGTATATATAGAACACACATGATTCATTAAAATAAGCTGACATGGTATGAGATTCAAAGGGAGAAGGTATGAAAATCCCTTTATTTGGGATTGATTTATCTCCAGTGCCAGTTGGTGCAATACATGAGTTGGGCCATTGAGACATGACTACAATAGAATATTGAGTTACCTCCAGAGAAAGAGGATAAGCTACCCTCGGTGTCATTTATTGAGTCACTCTCAGTTTCAGATGAAGTTGATGCTTTGATATACTAGAGGAGATACTCTCATAGTTCAACAACCTCAGTGAGAATGGAGCAGTCATTCTTAGCTTTAGAGAAGTTGTAGGTGCAGATTCCCAATCCCAGAGGAACAGTTGCAGAGAGAGTAGAGGACATACTCTAAGGCAGTGAGACAGATAGTGCTTTGCAAAAAGCACATAGAGCTAACACATGATTGTGCAGATTGATTTGCAACTGAGCAAGTGTACCAGTTTTGTACAATGTGATGTGAAAAAAAAAATTGGTTCGAAGAAGAAGAAGACATATATATGTTTTGCGATAAAATACATGTTCACCTAATTATGGCAAAACATGTGATGAGGTACCTGAAGGGTAAAATTGATTGTGGACTCAGATATATCTCGGATTGTGAGATAAGACTACAAGGATACACAAATTCAGTTTGGACAGGTAGTGTCGCAAACCAGAAAAGTACATACAGATGTTGCTTCAATTTGGTATCAACTGTGATATCATGACTCAGTGAGAAGCAAACCTATATGGCACTCAGTTTAGTAGAGGCATAGTATGTGGAAGCATGGTCAACTTGTGGCTAAGCAGTGTGGATTCAGAAGTTGATTACATAATTTTTTGATCTCGAGTTGGAGGAAACCTGTATCTTTTATGACAACCAAAGTTGCATAAATTCGTCAGTGAACCCAGTGTTTCATGAAAATTCCAAGCATATCGAGATCAAATATCACTATGTCTGGGATATGATACATAAGAGAGCAGTAAGACTCCAGTACATTTCCACCAACGAACATGTAGCAAATGTGTTGACCAAGCCCCTGTCCAGAATTAAGTTTGAGTATTTTAGAAACAGATTGGAGTGATCTAGAAAGACTTCCTTAGTAGCAGGAAGTGATGTTTTTCCCAGAAGAAAGATGTGATGAGATCCTTAGTAGAGGTACGCTATCCAAGGGTAGTTTGGTAAATGCAATGCAGGCTGGTATGCTACCCTAGCGCAGGTTGGTAACTCCAGCACAGGATGGTATGCTACCCTAGTGCAGATTGGCAACCCCAACGCAGGCTGGTACTCTACCCCAGTGCAGGTTGGTAACCCAACGAAGGATGGTACACTACCCCAACACAGGTTGGTAACCCCAATGCAGGCCGGTACGCTACCCCAGTGCAGGTTTGTAACCCCAACGAAGGATGGTATGCCACCCCAACGCATGCTGGTACGCTACCCCAGTGCAGGTTGGTAACCCCAATGCCGGATGGTATGCTACTCTAGTGAAACTGAAGAACTTCCTATGATATACAGATATGTGATTGACAAAGAGACAATGACCAAGTATGAAGAAGCACTAAAGTAGTGATGATGACCATGATAAGAAGAATACCTTCCTTTCTAAGAGGGAGTGTTGAAGATTGAGTAGCTTAAGAAGACATCCTTATTGTATTTGACCAAGACAAATTCTAAAGAATATTATTATATCATATTTGTTAATTAGGCCCTATTGTGCCTTTGTAAAAGTCGGCCCTATTGAGCCTTGAAAATTAAATGTAAATTAAAATGGTAAAGTGACAGGTCGACCCAGACCTAATTTAGGGAGGCCAGACTATTTATAAAGGAGGCTAGTGCCTCACTTGGACACACACATACACACTAGCTATGCAGCTAAGAAGAGGAAGTCTGCAAGTCTCAGAGGGACATGCTATTGCAGTTAGGAGGTGACGTCATGGAGTTTCTTGGTTTATCTCTTGGGTATATATTGGTTAAGTGGTGTGCTACTCTTCCCTAGTCAAGGGTTAGAGGAGGATCTTCTTATTTGTTAGTTCTCTCATGTAGAGAGGCATCGTTCTTGGTTGGTGGATCTATATTGAAGAATTTTGTTGGGTTTTTCCCCTAGAGGGTTTTCCAAAGATAAATCTTGTGTATATTGTGGATGTTATTCTTTCGGTGATCCTTTATATGTAGTTATTGTGCTAATGGTTTATAAGTAAAATAAAACTACTCTAATTAACTGCTTAAGACATAAAAAAATCAACATTCTTTAGGCATGGATCACATGTATATTTTGAACAACAAGTAATAGGTGCCTAAGGCCTCTCCTTAAGGAACAATTCACATGTAGAGAGTGTATCCAACAAGAAGGTGTGTGTGGAGTCTCATGATAACTAGGGTTTACGCTCACATTAATGCAACATAGAAGATGTGAGTGCAACATCATTGAGTGATAGGGTTTATATATAGGGAGCATTGAGAAACTAGTATGAGTCATGGGTAGCATGGGATAGTAAGTATATATCATGGGTGCTCCTATGAATTCCCAACACAGAAGGTATGATCCACCAGATAAATATAAACACTCATGGAAAGGAAAAATGCCCATCAACAAGTGAAATGCACCCCAACAAGCAAATGGACACTTAAAAAAGATATTTGACACCCAAAAGAGATGAAAATGTGCCAAAAACCAATTAAAGTCCAACATAAAAGCTACACACTCAATGGAGATGAAAAAACATGAGTGGGCACTTCAGTTCACTAGCTAGACAAAAAGAATTCTCCCATAGAGAGAGTGTTGATGTTTTTGTAACAACGGGAGGTATTCCCTCTTGGAAAACTTTTCTTAGAGAAGAAGAAGTTTCTAGTAGTCAAAGTTAGACCATTGAACATTTGAATAACACCCCAAAAGAGAAGACATACCATAAGAAAATAATAAAGAAGAAATATACTTTCCAAGAAGAGAAGTCGACCCACAGAAAAATAATAAAGTGGAAATATAATTTCCAGGAAGAGAATTCAGCCCACACAAATAATAAAGTAAATATGAAGAACCAGAATAAGAAGTCATCCCCATATAAGCACCCAGATTAGTATAAATACAAGTCTGTATCATTTTATTTTTACAATCAGACAATCCTCCTTCTATACTGCACACTAGGAAGCTAGCAGCTGCAGCTATGGTAGTTTCATTATTTCTGGTTTCTGGTTCTCTTGGAGAGTGCGCCCCACTTGGGGAAGGATATTCTTGGTGGCTCTTGGTGATCTCTCTTGTGAGATACCTCTGGAAGAGTTGCACTAAGGTTTTGTGGTGTTGCCCAGTTGCTTCATGCCAGTTGCAGTTGCAATTACTGTTGTAGTTGCAGTTACAATTAGAATTGCAGTTGCAATTGTAGTTATAGTTGTAGTTGTAGTTACAGTTGGAGTTACCGGTTGTTCCAATTCTATGGTGTACTATCCTTCTCTAGTGATGCACCTATCTTGTGCCAATTTTGTGGTTCTCATCATTTGTCTACCCTTGCTAGGGTTTGAAAAGAAGAAGAGATAAGTATTTGTTATCAAGGTTTCTTCATTGTTGGATTGATATTTTGGATAGAGCTTGTTCATGGTTGTATTATCAAAAATATTCTCTAAGAAAATTTGGTTGGGTTTTTCCCTGAGTTTGGGGTTTTCCTAGGAAGAATCTTTGTGTCTTCTTGTGCTTGTTTATCTGTTGCTTATACATTTAAGTATGTGGTTATTAAATGTTAAAATAAGATCTAAAATACTCTAGAAATTTCTTTTCTATTGAAAACTAATGAAAATCTAACATGGTTTCAGAGCTGGTTACCTTCAAAACAGTGTAACCATTGGAAGGAAGATCCTGAGATTTGCCACATTGTTGAGATTTTCCATTGCACAGTTTTCTTTATCAAGCTCATTGAGAACTTATTATAAATTTGATTGGGAAAAAATCCACCACTGATCAACTTTCCCTACTCTAGTGTACTTCTCAGATTAACATTACATCAAAATTATTTTTTTAGGGTTTTAGGCTTGTTGACATTTTCCTAGATATTGAACCTTCTGATTCAAATTTCTAACTTTTTCTTGTTGATGTAATGTCTAATATTAGAAGATAATATGGATGGTATTACAAATATCAGAGTTATGCACTTATATGTGTTTTCAATCTATATCATTTATTAGAGCATGAGAGTGTTTGCAGGAAATGTACACTTGGAAAAAGGACCTTGTCCAAGTAGTGAAAATAGATCCAAATGGATCTTAGATCTAGTGCAATCAAAGGAATCCCAAGAGTTGGAGGAAACAATGATGATTTCTCCTACAACATATGACAACTCAAATGGGCCAATAAACAACTAGAATCCATGTTTGCATATCAGGTTTGATATTTTATATTGCTACAACTTAAGTAAATGTTGTAACTATAACAATAGTCTTTAGAGTTCTATAAATGCTAAGTACTTTTGGTTTGTAACACTTGAATATTGTTAGTACAATGATAAACATGTACTACTGATGCACTTATTTACAAAATGAAATTGATCTCTTCTAGGAGATGTTCTTGGTTGTTGACTTTGTCACATGAAGGTTATCTTGTTAAATTCCATGGAGGTTACCATGAAGATGTTGTTATTCTTGTTTCTTGTTCCAAGAAGGTTACTATGGAGGAATTATTGGTCATAACACTACAAGAGTGTTTTTATTATTTCTTATTATTGTATTTTGTTTTGAATATTGTCCCAGGAAGGTCACATGTGATAGCTCTGAGAAGGCGCTACTATGACGATCATTCCCTTTCTTGTTTTTTATTATTGGTCTTGTCATAAGAATGTTGTTCTGGTATGTTATTTTCCCTTGTTGTTTCTCTTGTTCCGGGTAAGTCATAGGTGATATATATGAGAGATATCTATAGTAACAATTGTAGGAGGCAACAAATTAGATGGTCTCTAGCCGAGACATGGAACATACCATCTAGACATGGAGCTGTGTACATGACCATATACATCCATGTAAATGAAGAAGAAGAGGACAAAGTTAGAACCTTTTGGAAAGAAGGGTACTTTTATGGGATACAAAGTATCTCATATGGAGATTTATTGTGAGGAGAAGAAGGATCCAAAGGATGATCGTACATATCCCTCTAGTTCAGTTAATCACTCTTTAGATCATTAGGAAGAGCTAGTAGAGCCAGAAGGGCCTACCTAGAAACATTGCAGTGATCAAGAAGAGACCAACATGGTCTCGTGATACTTTGGAGGATGAAAACAACATGAAGTTATATGGTAGTGATGATCCATATCATGAGGAGGAGCATATGGTTCCACCAATAGTGAGGCAGGGGGCCCCACCAAGTATTATCTCAGAAGGAACATGATTTTAGAAGGAGTCGACCCTTAGGATCTAGTAGGAAGGATAAACCTCCCAATACAATTCATATGAGATCAAACTTCAGAGGAAGTCAACAGATGTAGAGGGAGCATATAGCTCCAAGATTATATAGACTTAGAGGGAGTTAAGCTTCAAAGGGAGCATGCGGACTCAAAGTGAGCTTGATATCAAAGAGAGTCATTTGACTCAGATCAAGAAATGATCATTCAGAATGGTTTCCCCCTCATATTCAGGTGGAAGGGAGACATCCTGACAGACAAGTGCCATGATTTGAGGAGGTTAGATCGAAGCTTCAGAGGCTTCAAGGAGATATGACATCTCCTGGGAGGATTCCCTTGTTTATGTAGACCTTGCTACAATGATAGAGGAGGAATCCAGTCAGAAGGATTGGGATATGGATTTTGCATCATTCACAAAAAGAGCAAGAGATTACATAAGTTTTCCATCTATGTGGCACTGATAAGTAAGATCATTGATTCAGAACCTTCCATTTATGAGGATGTTTCTAAGTACCAAGTACCAAGTACCATCTCAGAAGGAGATAGAGTTCATAAGGAGTCAACCCTCACGATCCAGTTAGGAGGAGAAACCTCTCCAAGGCCATTCATAGATATGTACAAAGCTTGATTTGTGTCCAGAGGATTCTCCCAGCAAGAGGGAGAAGACTATGACAAGACACTTGCTCCAGTAATTAAAATAAGTATATATAGAACACACATGATTCATTAAAATAAGCTGACACAGTATGAGATTCATAGGGAGAAGGTATGACAATCCATTTATTTGGGATTAAGTTATCTCCAGTGTCAGTTGGTGCAATACATGAGTTGGGCCATGGAGACATGACTACAATAAAATATTGAGTTACCTCCAGAGAAAGAGGATAAGCTACCCTCGGTGTCATTTATTGAGTCACTCTCAGTTTCAGATGAAGTTGATGCTTTGATATACTAGAGGAGATACTCTTAGAGTTCAACAACCACAGTGAGAATGGAGCAGTCATTCTTATCTTTAGAGAAGTTGCAGGTGCAGATTCCCAATCCCAGAGGAACAATTGCATAGAGAGTAGAGGACATACTCTAAGGCAGTGAGACAGATAGTGCTTTGCAAAAAGAACATAGAGCTAACACATGATTGTGCAGATTGATTTGCAGCTGAGCAAGAGTACCAGTTTTGTACAATGTGATGTGAAAAAAAAAAAAAATGGTTCAAAGAAGAAGAGGACATATATATGTTTTGCAATAAAATACATGTTCACCTAATTATGGAAAAACATGTGATGAGGTACCTGAAGGGTAAAATTGATTGTGGACTCAGATAGATCTTGGATTGTGAGATAAGACTACAAGGATACACAAATTCAGTTTGGACAGGTAGTGTCACAAACCAGAAAAGTACATCCAGATGTTGCTTCAGTTTGGTATCAACTGTGATCTCATGAATCAGTGAGAAGAAGACCTATATGGCACTCAGTTTCGTAGAGGCATAGTATGTGGAAGCATGGTCATCTTGTGGCTAAGCAGTGTGGCTTCAGAAGTTGATTACATAATTTTTTGATCTCGAGTTGGAGGAAACTTGTATCTTTTATGACAACCAAAGTTGCATAAATTCATCAGTGAACCCAGTGTGTCATGAAAATTCCAAGCATATCGAGATCAAATATCACTATGTCCGGGATATGATACATAAGAGAGAAGTAAGACTCCAGTACATTTCCACCAACGAACATGTAGAAAATGTGTTGACCAAGCCCCTGTCCAGAATTAAGTTTGAGTATTTTAGAAACAATATTGGAGTGATCTAGAAAGACTTCCTTAGTAGTAGGAAGTGATGTGTTTCCCAGAAGCAAGATGTGATGAGATCCTTAGTAGAGGTACGCTATCCCAGTGTAGGTTGGTAAACCCAACGCATGATGGTACGCTACCCTAGCACAGGTTGGTAACTCCAACACAGGATGGTATGCTACCCTAGTGCAGATTGGCAACCCCAACACAGGCTGGTACTCTACCCCGGTGCAGGTTGGTAACCCAATGAAGGATGGTATGCTACCCCAACACAGGTTGGTAACCCCAATGTACGCTGGTACACTACCCCAGTGCAGGTTGGTAACCCCAATAAAGGATGGTATGCTACCCCAACGCATCCTGGTACGCTACCCTAGTGCAGGTTGGTAACCCCAACGCCGGATGGTATGCTACTCCAGTTAAACTGAAGAACTTCCTATGATATATAGATCTGTGATTGATAAAGAGACAATGACTAAGTGTGCAGAAGCATTGAAGTAGTGATGATGACCATGATAAGAAGAATACCTTCCTTGCTAAGAGGGAGTGTTGAAGATTGAGTAGCTTCAGAAGACATCCTTATTGTATTTGACCAAGATAAATTCTAAAGAATATTATTATATCATATTTGTTAATTAGGCCCTATTGTGCCTTTGTAAAAGTCAGCCCTATTGAGCCTTGACAATTAAATGTAAATTAAAATGGTAAAGTGACAGGTTGACCCGGACCTAATTTAGGGAGGCCAGACTACTATTTATAAAGGAGGCTAGTGCCTCACTTGGACACACACATACACACTAGCTATGCAGCTAAGAAGAGGAAGTGCGCAAGTCTCAGAGGGACATGCTACTGCAACTAGGAGGTGATGTCATGGAGTTTATTGGTTTATCTCTTGGGTATATATTGGTTAAGTGGTGCGCTACTCTTCCCTAGTCAAGGGTTAGAGGAGTATATTCTGCTTTGTTAGTTCTCTCATGTAGAGAGGCATCGTTCTTGGTTGGTGGATTTATATTGAAGAATTTTGTTGGGTTTTTCCCCTAGAAGGTTTTCCCAGGATAAATCTTGTGTATATTGTGGATGTTATTCTTTCAGTGATCCTTTATATGTAGTTATTGTGCTAATGGTTTATAAGTAAAATAACACTAATCTAATTAACATCTTAAGACATAAAAAAAATCAGCATTCTTTAGGCATGGATCACATGTATATTTTGAACAACAAGTAATAGGTGCCTAAGGCCTCTCCTCAAGGAACAATTCACATGTAGAGAGTGTATCCAACAAGAAGGTGTGTGTGGAGTCTCATGAGAACTAGGGTTTACGCTCACATTAATGCAACATAGAAGACGTGACTGCAACAACATTGAGTGATATGGTTTATACATAGGGAACATTGAGAAACTAGTATGAGTCAAGGGTAGCATGGGATAGTAAGTATATATCATGGGTGCTCCTATGAATTCCCAACACAGAAGATATGATCCACTAGATAAATATAAACACTCATGGAAAGGAAAAATGTCCATCAACAAGTGAAATGCACCCCAACAAGCAAATGAACACTTCAAAAATATATTTAACACCCAAAAGAGATGAAAATGTGCCAAAAATCAATTAAAGTCCAACATAAAATCTACATGCTCAATGGAGATGAAAAAACATGAGTGGGCACTTCAGTTCACTAGCTAGACAAAAAGAATTCTCCCATAGAGAGAGTGTTGATGTTTTGGTAACATCGGGAGGTATTCCCTCCTGGACAACTTTTCTTAGAGAAGAAGAAGATTCTAGAAGTCAAAGTTAGACCATTGAACATTTGAATAACACCCTAGAAGAGAAGGCATACCATAAGAAAATAATAAAGAAGAAATATACTTTCTAGGAAGAGAAGTCGGCCCACAGAAAAATAATAAAGTGGAAATATAATTTCCAGGAAGAGAATTCAGCCCACACAAATAATAAAGTAAATATGAAGAACCAGAATAAGAAGTCATCCCCATATAAGCACTCGGATTAGTATAAATACAAGTCTGTATCATTTTATTTGTACAATCAGATAATCCTCCTTCTATACGGCACACTAGGAAGCTAGCAGCTGCAACTATGGTAGTTTCATTATTTCTGGTTTCTGGTTCTCTTGGAGAGTGTGCCCCACTTGGGGAAGGATATTCTTGGTGGATCTTGGTGATGTCTCTTGTGAGCTACCTCTGGAAGAGTTGCACTAAGGTTTTGTGGTGTTGCCCAGTTGCTTCATGCCAGTTGCAGTTGCAATTACAGTTGTAGTTGCAGTTACAATTAGAATTGCAGTTGCAATTGTAGTTATAGTTGTAGTTGTAGTTACAATTGGAGTTACCGGTTGTTCCAGTTCTGTGGTGCACTATCCTTCTCTAGTGATGTGCCTATCTTGTGCCAATTTTGTGGTTCTCATCAGTTGTCTACCCTTGCTAGGGTTTGAAAAGAAGAAGAGATAAGTATTTGTTATCAAGGTTTCTTCATTGTTGGATTGATATTTTGGATAGAGCTTGTTCATGGTTGTATTATCAAAAATATTCTCTAAGAAAATTTGGTTGGGTTTTTCCCTGAGTTTGGGGTTTTCCTAGGAAAAATCTCTGTGTCTTCTTGTGCTTGTTTATCTGTTAGTTATACATTTAAGTATGTGGTTATTGAATGTTAAAAGAAGATCTAAAATACTCTAGAATTTTTTTTTCTATTGAAAACTAATGAAAATCTAACATGGTTTCAGAGCTGGTTACCTTCAAAACAGTCTAACCATTGGAAGGAAGATCCTGAGATTTGCCACATTGTTGAGATTTTCCATTGCACAGTTTTCTTTATCAAACTCATTGAGAGCTTATTATAAATTTGATTGGGAAAAAATCCACCACTGATCAACTTTCCCTACTCTAGCGCACCTACTGCACGTCTCAGATTAACATTACATCAAAATTATTTTTTTAGGGTTTTAGGCTTGTTGACATTTTCCTAGATATTGAACCTTCTGATTCAAATTTCTAACTTTTTCTTGTTGATGTAATGTCTAATATTAGAAGATAATATGGATGGTGTTACAAATCTCAGAGGTATGCACTTATATGTGTTTTCAATCTATATCATTTAGTAGAGAATGAGAGTGTTTGCAGGAAATGTACACTTGGAAAAAGGACCTTGTCCAAGTAGTGACAATAGATCCAAATGGATCTTAGATCTAGTGCAATCAAAGGAATCCCGAGATTTGGAGGAAACAATGAAGATTTCTCTTACAACATATGACAACTCAAATGGGACAATAAACAACTAGAATCCGTGTTTGCATATCAGGTTTGATATTTTATATTGCTGCAACTTAAGTAAATGTTGTAACTATAACAATAGTCTTTAGAGTTCTATAAATTTTGAGTACTTTTGGTTTGTAACACTTGAATATTGTTAGTACAATGATAAACATGTACTAATGATGCACTTATTTACAAAATGAAATTGATCTCTTCTAGGAGATGTTCTTGGTTGTTGACTTTGTCCCAGGAAGGTTATCTTGTTAAATTCCATGGAGTTTACCATGAAGATGTTGTTATTCTTGTTTCTTGTTCCAAGAAGGTTACTATGGAGGAATTCTTGGTCATAACACTAGAAGAGTGTTGTTATTATTTCTTATTATTGTATTTTGTTTTGAATATTTTCCCAGGCAGGTCACATGTGATAGCTCTGAGAAGGCGCTACTGTGACGATTGTTCCCTTTCTTGTTTTTTATTATTGGTCTTGTCATAAGAATGTTGTTCTGGTATGCTATTTTCCCTTGTTGTTTCTCTTGTTCCGGGTAAGTCATAGGTGATATCTATGAGAGATATCTATAGTAACAGTTGTAGGAGGCAACAAATTAGATGGTCTCTAGCTGAGACATGGAACAGACCATCTAGACATAGAGCTGTGTACATGACCATATACATCCATGTAAATGAAGAAGAGGACAAAGTTAGAACCTTTTGGAAAGAAGGGTACTTTTACAAGATACAAAGTATCTCATATGGAGATTTATTGTGAGGAGTAGAAGGCTCCAAAGGATGATTGTACATATCCCTCTAGTTCATTTGATCACTCTTTAGATCATTAGGAAGAGTTAGTAGAGCCAGAAGGGCCTACCTAGAAACATTGCAGTGATCAAGAAGAGACCAACATGGTCTCGTGATACTTTGGAGGATGAAAATAACATGCAGTTATATGGTAGTGATGATCCATATCATGAGGAGGAGCAGATGGTTCCACCAATAGTGAGGCAAGGGGCCCCACCAAGTATTATCTCAAAAGGAACATGATTTTAGAAGGAGTCAACCCTTAGGATCTAGTAGGAAGGATAAAACTCCCAATACAATTCATATGAGATCAAACTTCAGAAGAAATTCAACAGATGCAGGGGGAGCATATAGCTCCAAGATTATATATACTTAGAGGGAGTTAAGCTTCAAAGGGAGAATGCGGACTCAGAGTGAGATTGATATCAAAGAGAGTCATTTGACTCAGAAGAAGAAATGTTCATTCAGAACAGTTTCCCCCTCATATTCAGGTGGAAGAGAGACATCCTGACAGACAAGTGCCATGATTTGAGGAGGTTAGATCGAATCTTCAGAGGCTTCAAGGAGATATGAGAGCTCCTGGGAGGATTCCCTTCTTTATGTAGACCTTGCTACAATGATAGAGGAGGAAGCCAGTCAGAAGGATTGGGATATGGATTTTGCATCATTCACAAAGAGAGCAAGAGATTACATAAGTTTTCCATTTATGTGGCACTGATAAGTAAGATCATTGATTCAGAACCTTCCACTTATGAGGATGTTTCTAAGTAGCAAGTGTGGAAGGATTCCATGATGGAAGAGTAACAATCCATCATGAATAATGATGTGGGGGAAGTGGTTCTGAGACTAGAAGGGAAGTCAGTGGTGACTTACAAGTGGATCTACAAGATCAAGCATGTTGCAGATGGCAACATAGAGAAGTATAAAGCAAGATTTGTGGCTAGAGGATTCTCCCCTTAAGAGGGAGAATATTATGATGAGACACTTGATCCAGTAGCCAGAAGAAGTGTACATAGAGTAGCCACAAGATACATGAGAAGGAGTCTCGTGTCTACAAATTGAAGAAAGCTTTGTACGGGCTTAGGCATGCACCCGGGGCATGGTATGCTAGAATAGAAAATAATTTGATGAGATTAGGAATGATTACCCCTTGATATTGGATGACTTGTTTCTTACAGGGGATGAGAAGCTCATAGATGGGTGCAAGAGGGAACTCACTTCATAGTTCGAAATGAAGGATCTGGATTTGATGGGATTAGAGGTGTGCCAGAGACTAGATGAGATTTTCCTTATCCAAGGAAAATACACAGTTGAGATCCTACAGAGATTCAATATGGTGGACTACAAGTCCATGGCCACACCTATGGCTATGAATCTGAATCTCATGAGTGATTCATATTTAGATTTGGTTGATCCCACGATGTAAATGAAATTGATCATATCCTTGATGTCATGTTTAATACCAGACCAAATATATGCTTTGCAGTGAACACATTGAGTTAGTACATGGTTGAACCTAGACATGTACATTGGATAGAAACAAAGCATGTGTTGAGGTACCTACATGGTACATATGGATATGGACTCAGATATGTCTCGGACGGTGCAATAAAGCTATAAGGTTATACCGAATCTGACTGGGTGGAGAGTGTAGTGGACGAGAAAAGCACATCAGGATGTTGCTTCATTTTGGGATTAGGTATGATCTCATGGTTAAGAAGAAAACATATGACAATGGCACTCAGTATAGTAGAGGTAGAGTATGTTGCAGTCAGTGTTGCAAGTCGTGAAGCAGTGTGGTTTCGAAAGTTGCTTGCAGGGTTATTTGATCTAGAGTTGGAGCCAACTTTGATATATTGTGATAATCAAAGTTGTGTGAACCTTTTATAGAATCCAGTGTTTCATGACAAGTCAAAGAATATAGAGATCAAATGCCATTACATCTAAGACATGGTGCAAAGAGGAGCAATGGATCTCTAGTACATATCCATAGATGAGAAGATAGTAGACATTCTCACCAAGCCTCTATATAGAGTGAAGTATGAGTACTTCATAGACAAGATACGCATGATGTAGAATGTCCACCCTCATTGAGAGGGAGGTGTGATGTTTCTCCTCAAATAGGATTCCTTTTTGGCAAAGGGTTTCCCATATTAGTCATGTGGAGTGACTGAGGGAGTAATGTAGTAGTATTTCCTAGTAGATGAGTGTGAATGGGATTACTAAGAAAGGAGAAACATCATAGCATAGTCATAGAGACCATGCCAGTAATTTTGTATTACTGGACAACATGGTAGCAACTTTTTGCTACTGGATGATTGTTGGATAACATGGTAGTATCTTTTTTCTACTAGTTGATTGCTACATAGTCGTGGAGACTATTGGACAACATGGTAGTAGCTTTGTGCTACTAGTTTATTGTTGGATAGCATGGTAGTACCTTTGTGCTACTAGTTTATTTCTACGTAGTCATGGAGACTACTGGATAGCATGGTAGTAGCTTTGTGCTACTAGTTGATTGTTTAGTGGCATGGTAGTAGCTTTGTGCTACTAGTTGATTGTTGGATAGCATGGTAGTATCTTTGTGCTCCTAGTTGATTGCTACGTAAACGTGGAGACTATTGGACAACATGGTAGTCGCTTTGTGATACTAGTTGATTGTTGGATAGTATGGTAGTCGCTTTGTTCTACTAGTTGATTGCTACATAGTCGTGGACACTACCGGATGGTATGGTAGTAGCCTTGGGGCTACCAGTTGATTGCAGCATGGTTGTAAGACTATGGGGGTAGGTTTGTACTACTGGATGGAATGGTAGTATCCTTGGGGGTACTGGTTGATTGCAACATAGTCAAGAGACTATGGTGGTAGTTGTGTACTACTGGATGGAATGGTAGTAGCTTTGGGATACTAGATGATTGCAGCATAATCATAAGACTATGGTGGAAGTCTTAGGACTACTAGAAGAAAATATCTTCAAAGAATACGTCCCTAGCTAAGAGGGAGTGTTTATGTTTTGGTAGCAACGAGAGGTATTCCCTCATGGAAAACTTTTCTTAGATAAGAATAATATTCCAGAAGTCAAAGGAAGGCCATTAAAAAATTGAAGAACACCCCGAAAGAGAAGTTGAACCATTGAAAAATAATAAAGAAGAAATATACTTTCTAGGAAGAGAAGTCGTCCACAAAAAAATAATAAAGTGGAAATATAATTTCCAGGAAGAGAAGTCAGCCCAAAGAAATAATAAAGTAAATATGAAGACCCATAATAAGAATTTGGCCCCAGACATGCACCCAGATTAGTATAAATACAGGGGTGGATCATTTCATTTGTATAGTCATATAATTCTCCTTCTATAGTTTGCACTAGGCAGCTAACAATTGCAGTTGTGGAAGTTTCTCTATTTTTGGTTTCTAGTTCTCTTGGAGAGTGTGCCCCACTTGGGGAAGGATATTATTGGTGGCTCCTGATGATCTCTCTTGTGCGCTACCTCTGGGAGAGTTGCACTAAGGTTGTGTGGTGATGCCCAATTGCGTCATGCCAGTCGCAGTTGCAATTACAGTTGCAGTTGCAGTTAAAGTTGCAGTTGCAGTTGTAGTTGCAGTTGTAGTTGCAGTTGCAGTTACAGTTGCAGTTGCAGTTTCATTTTCAGTTACAATTATAGTTGCAGTTACCAGTTGTGCCAGTTCTGTGGTGCACTATATTTCTCTAGTGATGCACCTATATTGTGAAAGTTCTTTGGTGCGCCTCAGTTGTCTACCCTCGCTAGGGTTTGATAAGAAGAAGAGATAAGTATTTGATATCAAGGTTTCTTCATTGTTGGATTGCTCTTGTGGATAGAGCTTGTTCATGGTTGTATTATCATAAATATTCTCTAAGAAAAGTTGGTTGGGTTTTTCCTCGAGTTTGGTTTTTTCTCGGGATAAATCTTTGTGTCTTCTTGTGACTGTTTATATGTTTCTTATATATTTCAATACGTGGTTATTGAAAGTTAAAAGAAGATCTAAAACACTCTAGCAAATTTGTTACTTTTGAAAACTAATGAAAATCTAATAGAGAGAATGACTCTAAGGAGTTTCATGGACACTCATAGGAATGGGTAAGATCATGGCTAGATTAGTCAATAATAATACAAGGGTTGGGACGTCCAAGAGAAAGAGAAGGATTATTAGAACGCCTAGTACATCCCATGATGAAGATTACTAGCTAACATGGGTAATCACCATTCTTAAGGTAATCTCACACAGTAATAAAAATGAGATGTCACAAGTCACCCTACATCCCTCATTAAGATACATAGAATCCAATTAAAAATAAACCCAACAAGCTTCCATTAAATACCATAACAAATTTAACCACATCACACAAAGATGAAAAAAATACATTAACACATGATTTTTTTCCCCTGGAACCCAACTAAAAAACCAGTCGAATGGTGCTCATTATTCTTCTTTCTGCGCAAGTTTTTACAATGCTCTCCTCCTCCTTGGAAAAATTTCCTTTGGAAATGAGTGAGAGTGCAAGAAATAGGGAGATCTAGGGGGTAAGGGAAGGCCAACATCCATGGCTCTTCACTTCCCGTTCTTTAGCCTTCTCTCCTACTCGTTTTCTTGTCACTTTTAATTATTTTTCTTTAACTGTTCTCTTACCTCCTTATTTGGCTTATTCCATGTAAACTTTCATTGTTTTACATGGCTTACATAATACATTCTAGTTGTTGCAGATATTGAGCCTTATCCACTCTTTAGTCCAGATCCATTTAAGATCATGTTTCTATTGATTTGAAAGAGGGATTATGGCAATATTTATTCACTACTGATATTGACAAAAAAACCATCAAAATATTGGAAATCTCTCCTTCAAAAAATCTAAAAATCATCACTAATTTAACTACTGCCCTAGAGCTAAAATTGTTGGTTGTCCTTGAGAATCATACCAAAACATTTGCTTGGAATTAAAAGAACATGAAAATCATTCATCCAGACATTTGTACCCATAAAATTTACAAAAATGATTAATATGTTCCCATTAGGCAACTTCAAAGAAGGATGAACCTTACCTTAAAAGACATCGTTAAAGGAGAACTACAAAAACCATTAGATGTAGGATTCATTTAAATCCTATTTTTGATAGTGAATGGGTCTCACCCTTGGTTATTGTGCCTAATAAATATGGAAAATGGAGAGTGTGTGGATTATAGATAAATCAACAAATCCTCTGGGAAAGAACATTTCCCCTTATATTTCATTGACCAAGCACTAGATGTCTTAGCAGGCAAGAGACATGTCTCATTCCTATATGGATTTAGTGGGTATAATCAAATTCATATAATCATTGAGGATAATGATAAAACCATTTTTACTTGACCTTCTGACACATTTTCCTACAAGGTCCTTCCCTTTGGCACTTGTAATGCTCCTATTATTGTTCCTTAGGTTGTTTCATGAAAAAGAACAATGCCAAAACACCCTATGTAGGTTTTCAAAAAATCTCCCCACTTTAAACTAAACTGAAACAATTTAAATACCAAAGTGGGTAGCACTCTAATTGTTGTGAATAAATAAAATAGAAATGCATTCTCCATAAAACAAACCAAAAATAAATATTATAAAATGATTAATACAACACATATACAACAAACAACCATAGCATATATAACAAACAACCATACCACAACACATATAAAAAGGAATTAAAGAAAAAACATAATGAATTTAATCTCTAACTCTTTATGTGAATAAAATATAAATTGAAAATCTTAAAACTTCAAGGAAATGTATTTCTTTGAAGAAAACTAATTAAAAAAATAAAACAAAGAATGAATATGAATTATAAACATTATGATGAAATTAATCAATCCACCAAAGCATAGTAGTAAATACTAAATACGTTGTTTATGCTTTTTGATAAAAAATCACGGTAACTACTCATTCAAAATAAAATCATTGTTAATATTAAATATAAAAAAGATCATACAAAAAATATTTCAAATCCAAATGACCAAAATTTTATGAATATCATGTATTTCATCCATCAATCATTATTTTCAATCGCATTAATTAAAACTTATACACAAAGTAAACATAAATCAATGCCAAATCTGAAAAGTCTTCATTGAATATAAATGTTGCATCAATTTTTCAAGATAAATCCATCCTCGTCAAATGTTGCATCAATTTTTCAAGATAAATCCATCCTCGTCAAAGTCAGTTTTTCAGAAGGCAATGTATGCTCTCCCTCTATAAAATTCCAACCCCTTTCATTATAATTACATCATTATTTATATAACCCCAACTAACTCTAGAACTAATTTTCACATAACTAATTTTACACAGGGAAAAAATATCCAAGTGTACTAAAAATTTGGCCGAATTATTTCTTCCCTTTTGGCTTTTGATGAACTAATGACTTCTTAGTAAACGAGATCAATCCCACCTCACATTTTTTTATAATTCAACCTTGTTCTTTGTGAGACTCTTCTTTGTTCATTTTAGTTTCATTCCTTTTGACATTGGTTCTGGGTGTAACTGATGTTACTATCACTTCTTCATCATTGGCTTATTCTTGTGCTAGTGTCTATTGTAATATAGATTATGTTAATAATGGAGAATTTAATGACTTGGAAACAAGAATTAGGAGAGAAAAATCCTATTCAAGTACATTCAAAACAAGATTTCCTGAAATGAGTTCATTTCCCTCTAAAAAATCAATATCATCTCAACATGCTATCAAGGTAGTTGAATATGTTTGTTCAGGATACAACCATGGTTCATTTACCCAAGGAAAAGGTAAATCAAACATTTTAAGTAAATGGAAATAATATCTAAATTTATCTGTCTCTCCTTTGACCTTGACTATCTTCAATTCTAGAGATTTAATTATCTCCCTTTTACCAAGAATTCTTGAAATATATAGAACTAAATCAGATCTATCATGGATACCAACTGCTTTTAAATCCTATTATGTTAATGAATTAATAAATTGGACACTTTTCTTAGGTTGTTTATATTTTTCTTCAATCTCAGGTGATGATTTTTAAATTTCGATTAGGGAGTTTGCAATTACCATTGTATCACAATGTTGAAAAAAATCAAATTATACTTGAAATCCTTTCATCTTTTCAATAATTTGATCCCATATCTTTTGTTTGGCTTCAATTAAATTCTACTTACCAATATCCTGACCTAATGCATCCTGAATTAATTTCTCAAGGATTTATCTAGATACCACAATGAAATTAATTTCGACATCCTTCTTGTTTATCTTGGCTTGAATTTTTTTTATATGCGAATCCCTTTCTTTGCTCACCTCCTCTAGTCGAGCTAAATACTCTTTATTCACGATTTCCATTTTCTACAACCAATTGGTCAACTTTGTAATTTGTGATATGTGTTTCTCTTACATGTTATCAACATCCTTTCCAACAAGCTCCTCATTATTTACAATAGATAGAATCACAACTAGCAATGATGAGAGTGAATATTTTTTTTCAGCAAGCTCCTTCTACAATTTTCTTATCTCCAATGTATACTTCTCTTCAAATTTAATCTTCTCCTATTTGAGGCCCTCAGTATCCTTCATTAATTAATCATATGAAACCTTTAAATATATATTATCTAAGGATAAGGCATCTCTTGCTTGATAAACAACCAATAACTCTTTCGAGTCATTCAATTCATGTTGAGGAATTTCCAGCTTAGCTTTTATATTTTTAATTTCTCAATCATTTTCTTCCATAAGGATTTTGAAATTATTGGTGACCTTTTTTACATGCAACTTTATTTTCCAATTCCTCGACCTTAGAAACTTTAACCTTGTTTAATGTTATTTCATTCTTCAATTGAATATGAAGCTCACTGACCATGCTTTGAAGATTTCTCACAATAACAATTGATTGAATAAATCTTCTAGAGACCATGTCTCCTAATTTTTTATGCCACACAACCATATCAATATCATTAACCTGAATTGAAGTAGTTTTTTGCTAAGACAAATCTAATCCTTTATTTGAATTTGGTTGCAACACCAACAAATTAAATTTGTTCCTACCATGATCTTTGGATGCTAAAAAAATTGGACCAGAAAGCTCATGTGAATCAAACTATGTTACTTTACCATATGATGCTTCTAATTATGTAAGATGCAATTTTTTGCTTGACTAGTCTTCGATTAATAAATAAGAGAGTTTACTACCCATATTTGAAGTAATGCGCGTTGGAAAAGATGACACTATTATATTTGGTTCACTTGATTTATTCTTTTGTAATCCTCCCAAAAGAGAATCTATTTGGCTACAAATATCTTCCTTAAGGTCATCCACTACTTCCTCAACATTATCATGTGGTTTTCATTTCTTTGTATCAGGCTCATTTGTATCCATCTTTTCAGGCTCACTTGAAACTTTAGCTATCTTACATTTACCCAAAACCTCTTTCTCTATTGTATCTTTCTTTGCAAGATTAGATATAATCCCAATTGTTTTCTTTGTATTACTCAACAAATGCTTGTTCCAATGATACTACATTCTAAATTCTTTGCTTCTGAATTTGTAATTGAAGTTATTTTATTCTTGACTTTGGGTTCATTTTCTCTTTTTCCATTTGAAAAATTCATATGCACAATCATTAGACATTGTACTTCTTCCCACGTATTTTTATTGGCAATCGTTTCAATAGAATGGTTAGAACATTTTTTTTACAAGGATTGGTGTAATTTTATTCAATAAAAGGTGCAACCAAAGCCGTTGAGTACAAAAAAGGCTAACTAGATAAAATCTCCTATGCGTCCTCCTAGGTATCAAAATTAGGGTTGTACTATCCCCTTTATAATTAAAGACATTATAGCAAGAATATTTAAATTGGATGTTATTATGATCATGTATGCATATTGGTTGGTTGATAACTCTCTATCGTCTAACCTTTGCAAAATGACTCAGTTTATTTCCATAACAAGGTTCTAAAATATAACGAAACATAATCATGAACACCTCTTAGTCTCCTCTTCCACTCCAACAATCATCAATATATTTATTTTTGATGCATCAACTCAATTGTTGGTGGCAGCATAACATATTTGAAAAATCATACATAATACCCCATATGCTCAAGATCTCGTAAAACAAAAAGTGTCTGACCACTCAATCTCCTATCTCAAAGTTTCTATGATTTGTATAAACACCAAGCAAGATACCCGTTTACATCCCCATCAAGTTCTACTAGCCTCTTTTTTCCACAAGAAATTTGACAATTTATGGGGTAGGTGTAGCCACCTTATCTGTATGCTAAAGTTTTCATATATTTTCCTTTTCTGAATACATTGTTGACTTTCACATAAATCCCATCCTCTAGAGACATAATCTCTAGTAATGTATTCTTTCCCCCATAGTGAAATTTGATAAATTCAATACTAAAAATATTGTTGGCTTTACTAGCATGCCACAAATAATCAAAATTCAAATTTTTGACTATGCATCATCTTTTGATCATTAACCAAGATTATTGAATCGCTTTTTATCTTTTTTCCTTTATTCATTCCAAGACCGCTATATGCAAATAGTATGTAAAGAATATGTCATTATTATTTAATTTTTTGTTATGCGTAATCCTCATACATGGAGGAATAGTTAGGCCCTAATGGTTTATCCATCATCTAGTAATTATCAATGTTCACCCTTA
>ML816811.1:5127-16069 GCA_009831015.1 Picea engelmannii
AGAATTGGTAATGTATTTCGGCCATCAGATGCTCTTCTGACCTCACACATTAGGGGGCATCTGTTATAACCCTAAATTGCACCATCCATGCTTACCTGGCATCAGGCCAACTCATTTCCCTTCATTGCCAAAGCCATGCTGAATAGACTCTTAAAAAACCTCTTAAATTAAATAACCCGCGCCCTAACCTATCACTGGGCGCGTTGGAACGCGGGAAGGCCTTCTGTTGCACGCGTTGGAACGCTGGCTGGCCCACTACAACCCGCGTTTACCTAACAAAAGCACAAAATCAGGAAAGTTGCCGACGGGACGAAAAGCTTTGGGTCAGTTAACTGGAACTCGCAGCCATGCATGGGCGAGAGTTCGTCCAAAACCCTAGCTCCTTCTAGCCTATAAAAGAAGGGGTAGGGGTACTATTTGGAAGGAAAAAAATCATAGCAAAGAAACTCTGCCCAATTGTCGAATCCGTTTTCTCCCAACCCTTTAGCCTTTCCTCAAGCTTTAGGAGAATTCAAGCAAAGCAGTTGGAGGACAAAGAAGAGGAGGAGCCCAGGATCAGGATCGAGGAACGGTGGCCGATCTCTATTATCATTGTAAGTTGATTCATATTGAGATTAATAAAGAAGATTTTTCCCGTCCCAATGCACGAATCTTATATGTTTTATTCGATTTATGCTTAATCTCTAACCATCTAGTAGAACAATAGCATGCATGCGTAGTTTTGTCTTGATTGCAGGATCGCTTTTTGGAAGGAGCAGCAGAAACAATGGGGTAAAGCTCAACGGAGGATCTACACCAACCGTCGATAAAAAGGTTAGTTGGTTCTTTCCATGTTTGCATGTGAAAAGGGGTTTTAGGTTTGGGGTAGAAGGTTAAAAGTAATTTCTGAAAGGTCATGATCTGCATGCAAGTTTAAACTCTAGCTTGTTAGTCCGTAGGGTAGAATTTCCCAACAACACTCCTCCATGCAAATGTAGTGTCAATATAATAGTTGATTCCTTACAGATTTTATAATCACATAGCTTGGTAAGATCATCTAATTGTTTACCCCCATAAAGGCATCTTTGCTAAGCCATTGGAATCCCCTAACAATACTCTAATTTGTGTTTTATGTCTTCCACATAATTTGATGCAAATACCCATAAGAGAAGCGATTTCTTGGAGAGGATCTTGGTGTTGGGCTCTAAAGATGTCCTAAAAACAACCTATATGCATCAGCCGAAGGTAGGCGCTGGCACAAGCATTTTACTTGTTGACTACGTAGGTTCTTACCTTCCGTTTTCAATACCTCATCCTCCAGAGATGCAACACCTGTAAAAGGAACAACAATCGTAAAAGGAACGACAATTGTTCCGTTCAAATGAACGACACTACTTGTAAAGGGAACAACAATCATAACAAGGGAACGACAGTCATTACATTGGGCCGAACTAATGTTGTATTAATTGCATCGTAGTACTTGCCCAACTATCTAATTTGTCAATCCGAGGTTCATAAACTTACGAAGCACACACAAAGTATATGCAAGATTGAAGCGGAACTAATATAATCTAATGTTGAAGCTACAACTAAAATTGAATCATTAATCTAATGCAGGAAACTGAAACACACGACTTGGAATTGAATTACTACAACACACGATTGAAATAAAATTTCGTAAATGAAATTAATCTAAGAATGGGAAATTGCGTTGAAGGATAAACAACATGTGAAGAGCAACAAGACAACACATGTGAGCTCACACTAACAGTAAAACAATCTCAAATTACATTACAAGAATCAAATGACAAATCATGAAACAATAATTGAAACATGAATCAAACTAAGAATCCCTTTCTCCACAATCAAACTTATCTTTCAAATCCTAATCACTACTACTAAATGACTACTCAATGACTACCCTTTCAAATCCCAATTGATTACCTCCTCATGAAGAGAGGGCACTTTCTTTTATACATAAGAGCCTTGAAGATAAGACAACCATCTCATAATTTCAAATCCACTATTCTCTCAACTACATCCCCATTATTACAAAATATGATCCCTTCAAATCCTCACACATGTCTCTCATATATCTTGGATAAGATATGTTATCCATTCCCCATGATCTTCTCCTTGGAATAGGCTTGAATTATCTCCTCAAATCTTGAAATGGTGGATGAAGTATTCGAGAAGTCTTTTTGAATTAATCCTTCACATATTCCTACACATTACAAAGCTCACACATTTTTGAGATATATATGAAAACATGTCGATTTTCTAATATTTAATCACAAATTCCCTTTTAATACTAAAATGAATAAAGTGGAGAATGATAAGGTGAAACCAAAGTATATTTATGAAAATGATATCATGAAAGGTTAATGGGGTGATGAAATGTGAAGAATGGTGAAGGGAAAGGTGGATGAAAATATGACATTTCTGAGCCCCAACATACCCCCAAATTGAACTTGTTGCATACCCGTTTGCAACTGTGCATGGATCTTCTCAATAAATTTTAGCATCTAAATTTCAGCTTTGAGTGATGATAATGAATATTTCCATGATGGGATTTACATGAGTAACAACTGACATTTTCATATGGTTGGTTCTTGTGTGACAACCATGAATATAAAAAATGTTGGTTCTTGTGTTAACAACTTTCATTTCGCTATTTGTTCTCTTGTTGTTATGATAATAATTTACCCATATTCTTACTGGAAAATATAAGCTATCAATGTGCATAAGGAAACATCAGTGAGTATAAGAAAGCCCTTTTTCATATTTGTGAATAATGCCAATATGTATATCAATGCTTATGAAGCAAAGTGCAACAGAGTATCGTTGGAAAAGAAATGTTGGTAAATGGTAAATGAGACGAAAAATGGAATGATGGTAGTGGGAAAATGGAGTGATGAATGAAGTCCCCTATACCCCCCAACTGAACTGGTTACATGTTCGCATGCAACTTGGCAGGGGTCATATAAGTGAAAAGGAAATGGAGCTTGGTGAGGGAATTTTCCAAATTATTCATTGCTAGCAGTTGAGGAATTACATGATTAAAGTTTAGAAAATAACATACCTCCACTTACCCAAAATGTTGATGAACTATGAAATAGGAATATGGATGATGTGGTTGCTGGAGCATGGAAGATGTCATTGTCGCAGGATCATGTGAAAGGTGATTGTTGTTTAGCTACGACTGTTGTATCTGCCCGATCAGAGACTATGAAGTGGAGGAATCTGAACTATTGTTGATGAATCATGGAAAAGAGGAATTGTGAAGGTGGAACTGTGATACTCTCATATAGCTAAACCCATGTTGTTGTAACTACTGAGGGAGTGAGGAAAAATTGTATAGTCGTCACCCGCTGCTAAACCTGATGGTACAATTCTAGTCATGCGAATGAATGTGTCGATGTCGAGCATGAAAAAAAGTCATTGGATTATCGGCCATTGATTAATGTCGTTAACCAATGCAAGGCAAACTCACCATCAATGTCAATGAGTGCCAAGGTACCTGATTACATCTTGCGAAGTGCGAATGAATGAGTTGATGTCGAGCCACTTGCAAGATCTAACGATCAAGGGACATTGATGTATTCCCATGATTGTCAGCGAGAGAACTTGCCATTAAGGCATGCAAGCCTCCAGGTACTCAAAAGGAACTCTAGTCTATATCCCAGAGAAGGTGTTGAGGTCGATGGGGCAAGACTTGTTGAAAGGTGGGCCTTAAGGAATCCCACATCAGTCAACGTGAGTTTTTACAAAAATATTGGTATGACTATAGGAAAGATCTCAGTAGTGACAGTGTTTATGGCAAGGCAATGTAGTCATGGAAAGGAAGTTGGATAGTTTTATTGACAAGGCAAAATGAACTAAAAAAGATAGAGATGTATGCAACTCAGAAAGATGGGTGTGTGCAAAGTCGTGAAGGATAATTCAATGGAAGATGGGCTTCAACAACAGGGATGACCAGTCTGCTTTGAAGGAAAAATGGGGGAAAACATTCATGATGCAAATGGGTTTATAAAAGGTTTATGTGTAACAACAAGCATCATGATGTTTATGATGAGTAACAACTCCTTCAAGCAGTCAACAAAGCATGTTTTTTTTCAAAAGTTTTGTGATTCTTGAAAATCACTTCAGTAGCAAAATGTGATCGTCTTCGAACCTGTGAAATCTTAGTACTAATCCTGCATGAAAACGATGAGAGATTCAAAAAATATGAAATGCAGGAATAAGTATGAATGCGATCAAATCAAATTCAAAAACAAAGTATGTTTTACTTGTTTCCCTTTGCGCGCAAGTTCCATCGTCAATTGTTGTTGAAGTGACTCAATGAACCAAGTTAGCGTAAATGTAAAAAAACATTACTCCGATATAGTTTTCAAGAATTGATTGAAATCCATTTGCTAAAGCTTTTTTTCTTTTGTTTTTAATTTTATTTTTATTTTTATGAATTTTTATTATTATTATTTTTATGTTTGACCTAAGATTTTATGATTTTATATATATATTTTTATAATAAAACAAAGCAAATAAAATGAATCTTTTTTTATAAAAAATTTATTTTATAATAACACAAACAAATTAATTAAAATTATTTTTGTTATTATAATCTTTTTATAATAAAACAAACAAATAAAAGAAAATTATTTTTTATTATAAAACAAAACAAAAGAATGGTTGTCAGGGAAATCATCCTTTCACAGAAACCTTCATCTTTCTATACTTGCACTACCAGGCCACCATGAATGCCCCGGGTTGATAGGAGAAGTTTGCGGCGCCCAAGGGAACTAAAAAATGAGCTATGAACAAGACAACCACGGCTGCCAGAAAACGTGTTTCATTCTTTGACTGTTAGTTAGCCTGGGGAACGTGGCAGCTAGTGCATGGTCACGTTTATGGACGTGCCCTTGTATATCACAAGCATTCCTCATTCAGATAATCTTCCCACATGCTAAACTCCACATCACTCTACTCATCCAAAAAAAATCAGAGACCTGCACAGTGACTTGCACGGAATCCACCATTGAGTCCTTGGAGTTCAGAGTTAGAGCTAGAGTTATGTTCGGGTTTTGAATTCTTAGAGTGTGGCTTCCAAAGAGTTGTGGTTATATCTATGATATTCGTTGGGCTCACACATCTTGTAAATACATTTAAGAGCCTATCCTCGAAATTGTTGTGTGTCCATACACATTGACCTGCCATTGTCACTCAAGCAAACCCCACTCGATTCGCAAACACGACAGCATACCCTCCCTATGGGTTCTCACATGCAATTTTGTGCCTGGTGCACTGGGAAATATAATCTATTAGAATATATTATTCCGCAACAAAACGAAGGGCGTTCGATTCCTACCAAAGGAACAGAGTGATTTAGATCAAAAAGGTGATCAACACAACACCATAGAAATGAATTTGACAACGTTGTTGGTCATTATTTCATTGGTTCTGGACTGGACTCTAGCGTTCTTTCCGTTCACCAGAAGCCTTTCACCTGCGTACCAGTCCCGATAGAGTCTCTAGCCTGCATTCTTACTGTTTCTCGGAATGCATTCGTTGTGACACTATGAGATATTCGTCGGGATATTCCATTAGTTGGAAAGCAAGAGAGGAACGATGGAGGAAAAATTTCTACCAAATCAGAGAAGGATCCATCAGATACACAACATCATAATAATTTTAACTTAATGAACCTCAAAGAAAATGTCTATGGACAGAAAATTCAGGAAAGTCAACACATAAAAATTTCAAAAATAGTTATGTGACACTGATAATTATGGGGTTTGGATCCATTTTGAAGAATACAACAAGCTCATATACCTGGATGCAGACATTCAAGTGTATGAAAATATCGATCACCTCTTCGATCTCCCATACTCGGCAATATTTGAAATTCTCCCATTGACCATACCATATCCACAACATGTGTGTCCCAATCAACCGGGCGTTGATAACACTGTTGCCCTCGTGGAAAACTCGTAACCCTATTTCCGATCAAAATCCTTGCTGAGAACGCATGTTTTGTTAGAAACACAATATTGCTTCCTAATTTTAGATATAGCGTGGAGGTTGGCGGTCTGGGAATAATATCGCCAATATGGAAGAAGATTGTTGCAAATCAAATACAATCAAACGATAAATGGGATTTAGTCTTGGAACCTCCGGAAGAAAAGCAATATTATTGAAAAAAGGCGAGGGAGTAGGTTATGAAAAAAAAACGGTTACAACTGAATGTGGTGCTTGATTAGGATATTTATTAGCCAAATTTAACACTTGGAGTCGTTCTAATTCTGTAATCTCCAGCTCACCATCATACTGCACCATACACTACCTCGTATTGTTTTGTCCCACATCATATTCTGCATCACTGTCTAGCCGCTATGCTTCCTATCGCTAGCTAGATCTAACTATATTCGTTCGCACCAACCAGCTATATGTATGAGTAGGCTTGCTGAACCACCTTTTACCCCAAGTGTTTTCCCGAAAAAGGCTTTGAAGGTTCCATGGATCCAGACGGATTCACATATCCTGTAGTCGATAAGAGGGGAGGGAGGGGGACACGCTTCGTCGGCACACAAAAGACAGAATAACAGGTGGGGAAGGCACAAAGCGATTTCTTTGTTCAATTGAACGTACAAGTGGATCCCATATCGCAGATACGAGGAGATAAATATGAATCTAAAAATGAATTTCATGGGGTATGTTGGATATGGAAAAAAACGGATCCTCTTACCTCGTCGCTCCCTCTCAACATGCACTTACCCGCCTATTCCTTTAGCCAGTTATTCCAGCAAAGCCTATTGAAGCATGTGCCTTTATCCCGTCCAGATCTGCCATTCTTTCTCCCAAGCAACCTCAATGCATACCAACCACTAGACAGGAACATTCCAGTTCGACCAAGCAATTCCAACAACCATCACACCCGGTCCGACCACTGCACATCATAGACGTCATTTCATGCCATCACTAGTCATCACCAGCATCAAAGGTCGCAGTTTCTGCACTATCAGTGGTTGGATTTAACCAAATATACAATCCACTAGCTTCCATAAGTTGTTTACCTTGATTTTTCGTAAACGAATGTACCAGGTAGACAAAAGGCAGTGTACCCCATCCACAAAGCAAAGTCAAAGAAAATACTGGGCACAGAGGTAGAGGCAGTTAATCATGCACTGAACCTCATATGCGAAATATTTGGCTTGATATAACAGATTTAGATCTCGGCTCTCGTGAAATTGCAAATTGATTATGTTGTTTATTTGTTCGATCAAGCTTATGCGGTGGTTTCTATGCATTTAAAATTCATGATATTTTGTTTGTTTGCAGGGTTATTTCCAGGCATCTACGGGATGAGGGACAAAGGCAGAAACATGGAGTTGGTGCTACGCAAACAAAAAATAAGCCAGGCTAAAAGTTAAAAATGAGATTGGACCTTGGGAGGGTTGTTGCGTGAGAGTTATGTGTAATTGTTTCTCTCACCTTCATTGAATAGATATGGGCCTCTTATCTTCTTATTCATTTATTATTATTATTATTTTTCTAATGTACTTACTGTTTTTTTTTTATTTGCAGACAAAAGGATGCACAAATTCTTATTTATGTATTTTATTTTTTCTATTATGTTTTAAAATAAATAAATAAATTTGTGAGCAAATGGAAACAAATTGTAGACGAAAAATAGATTAGGCAATTTTTCATCGCCAATCGATTAATCTTCCTGAAATCAATCAGTCATCCTACTTTCTAATCCTTGCAATCGCACGAAGCGCAGAGGAGAGCATACTTATTCTAAAAAATAAAAATAAAAATACTTGAAAATAACTCCTATCTACACTATGCTAATTAAAAATGAGAGATTAGCTACGTGTAGTCAAATAGCCAATGTAGCCATGCACATAACAATAATAAGAATATGTCCTCTTTCAATTTCGCAAATGACAATCGAGAATATGTATGAATGTGCGAAATTAGTTGTTGAAACTGTAAATTAAAAAAATAAAAAGAAAAATTAAATGGAACTAACCTAGTACTCAGTTGAAACCATCGTTCGATCAGGCTTTTGTAGGCGCAATTTGTCTTTCTCATATCATGCTGCAGCTCTTCGTTGTCCTCCTTGACCTCCTGCCTGCCTAATTTTTTTTCATTAAATGTGTAGGATCCCTCGAATGTTGATGCCTCGTTCATTACTGGAGGAGTAATTAAGCCCTCGACTGCTATCAAGATCTCCTCTTTGTGATAACAAGAGATCCTGACCTTTGCAAGGATATGAGAGAGTTGTTACAAGATTAAATTCATTGTTAAACCATCTTGTTAAAGAGATTCTTACAGCACCCAAAACTGAAATCTAAACAAAAAACCTAAATAAAAACACTCTTACTGAAACAGAAAACAATTACTCTTCACAGTTGCAGAAATTAAACGCTCTTGGTAGTTGGCAAGGAGAACATGAGGAGTCTCCACTCAAGTAGTTGCTATGACCCCTTACCAACACATGTAGATCACACTTGCAGAAATTGAAACACTCTTTGCATAAATTGAAATTACTCTTGCGGAAATTGAAACACTCTTTGCAGAAATTGAAATTACTCTTGTGGAAATTGAAACACTCTTTGTCGAAATTGAAAATACTCTTGTGGAAATTGAAACACTCTTTGCAGAGATTGAAATTCACACTTACGTAGTTAGCAGGGTGAACATGAGGATTCTCCACTCAAGTAGTTGCTATGACCCCTTACGAACACATCTAGATCACACTTGCATGAATTGAAATGAAAAAGAAATTGATACCTCAATCCATCGTGCTTCCCCGGCAACAGCGCCAAGCATTTTACTTGTTGCCTACATAGGTTCTTACCTTCTGTTTTGAATACCTCATCCTCCAGAGATGTAACACCTATGAACAGAACAACAATCATAAAAGGAATGACAGTTGTTCCGTTCAAATGAATGACACTACCTGTAAAGGGAACAACAATCGTAACAAGGGAACGACAGTCGTTACATTGGGCCGAACTAATGTTGTATTAATTTCATCGTAGTACTTACCCAACTATCTAGTTTGTCAATCTGAGGTTCGTAAGATAACGAAGCACACACAAAGTATATGTAGGATTGAAGTGGAACTAATCTAATCTAATGTTGAAGCTACAACTAAAATCGAATCATTGATCTAATGCAGGAAGTTGAAACACACGACTTGGAATTGAATTACTACAACAAGTGACTGAAATGAAATTGCGTAAATGAAATTAATCTAGGAATGGGAAATTGCGTCAAAGGATAAACAACATGTGAAGATCAACAAGACGACACATGTGAGCTCACACTAACAATAAAACAATCTCAAATTACATTACAAGAATCAAATGACAAATCATGAAATAATAATTGAAACATGAATCAAACTAAGAATCCCTTTCTCCACAATCAAACTTATCTTTCAAATCCTAATCACTACTACTAAATGACTACTCAATGACTACCCCTTCAAATCCTAATTGATTACCTCCTCATGAAGAGAGAGCACTCTCTTTTATACATGAGAGCCTTGAAGATAAGATAACCATCTCATAATTGCAGATCCACTATTCTCTCAACTACATCCCCATTATTACAAAATATGATCCCTTCAAGTCCTCACACATATCTCTCATATATCTTGGATAAGATATGTTATCCATTCCTCGTGATCTTCTCCTTGGAATAGGCTTGAATTATCTCCTCAAATATTGAAATGGTGGAGGAAGTGTTCGAGAAATCTTTTTGAATTAATCCTTCACACATTCCTACACATTACAAAGCTCACACATTTTTGAGATATATATGAAAACATGTCGTTTTTATAATATTTAATCACAAATTCCCTTTTAATACTAAAATGAATAAAGTGGAGAATGATAAGGTGAAACCCAAGTATATTTATGAAAATGATATCATGAAAGGTTAATGGGGTGATGAAATGTGAAGAATGATGAAGGGAAAGGTGGATGAAAATATGACATTTCTGAGCCCCAACACTTGGCCATGATCTAAAATATATCTACAACGATTGGGCTCCCTCGCTCTATTATTATTTAGAAAAGTTATCAAAACGAATCTCAAACTTTAAATTAGTTCAAGGAAGTATTTCTACAAACAATTGAGGCATAGACATTTCAATAGACACTTGGAAAGTATATGCTCTTACGTTGAAGACCAAAGCCAAATGCCTCCTTATCACAGTGAAACTTTGTGCACATTCCCTATCTTCCAATGTACAATGGTGGATTAATCCTTCATAATTGAAGGAACCCAAAGGAGATTCCTCCACACTTGATGCAAGTAAAAAGCATTGCCAATGTACTTTGCGAAGCATTTTAGTGTCTTCAAGGTTTTTGACCATCATTTGATAAGCAAATATTGTGGATAAAACAACCAGACCCTAGCACCAAGAGTCATTGTTTGGTCCTAGCAAAGGGGCCAAATCCTTATTTTCTTTGATGCTAATCACTAAATTACTTCACCCAAATAATCAACAGATTTCATACCATAAAAATTGGGTTGAGAAAGGGTTTCTTCAAATAGCATGAACCTAGAGAAGTATTCCCCAAGATCTGGTTTAAATGACCAAAAACTTTTGTATGTTTGGCGAATGCTTCCATTGATTTCAATCTTAAACGTAATGGAGGCCCTTTGAGCTACATCTTGCTTGTGGAGATCATTGATTTGTGTGAACCGTTTCCCAGACCATTGAAAACAAACCGATTGCACATTTGACTTGGGAACATAGGCATCCATGGCTTTAGAAGACCAAACAAATCAAAACAATACCACTGAATAATAATTAGGATTCTACACTACACAACCAAAATCCACCTATCTATGTATCTTATATATATGTGTGTGTGTTTAAATTCTTCCTAATAATAATTTATAATAAAAATAACTCTCTCTCTCTCTCTCTCTCTCTCTCTCT
>ML816811.1:18597-34314 GCA_009831015.1 Picea engelmannii
AATGTTTGTCATTTGTTTTGTTGAAGGACATAATTGTAGGTCGATGATCCCCTCATGTAAAAAGTCTCTGATGTAGTGCATGTGGATATCGATGTGTTTTGTCCACTGCCTTTGAATTAGATCTCTACAGAACTTCAAAGTTCTCTGGTTGTCACACCAGATGACAATCGGTTGATGAAACTGAATGCCCAACTCAATGAGAAAATGTTGTAGCCACATAGCCTAAATGGCTATGTTAACTGCCCCTCTATACTCTGCCTCGACTGAAGATAGAGCAATGGGAGTTTGATTCTTGCTCATCCAACAGATAGGCCCAAAACCAAGACTAAGTGAGTAACCAGATGCAGACTTACGATCAATGTTGTTGCAATCCCAGTCAAAATCAGTAAACTCGATGAGATCTAATGTAGAGTCTGTTGCATAATGAATCCCAAAGGTGATGGTGCCCTATACGTATCGAAGGATACGCTTTGCAGCCTTCCAATGTAGCTCATGCGGCTCCTGCATGAACCTAGAAACTGCACCAACTGCATAGGAGAGGTCTGGTATGGAGTCTGTGAAATATAACAAGCTCCCCACTATTTGTATGTACAATGTGATGTCAACCAGTGGAGTGTCCCCGCCATCCTCAAGTTTGACTCTTGATAGGAAAGGAGTTGGAGCAGACTTGCAGTCTATCATGTGAAATCTCTCAAGGAGATCTCGTGCATAGTTGGTCAGAGACAGTTTGATTCTTGATGCATCCTAATTGATCTCAAGTCCACGGAAGAAGTGTAGCGAACCCATGTCCATCATCAAAAACCCGTCATGTAGAATCCTCTTGACTGCAGCAATTGTTGAATTCGAGCAACCGATGATCAACAAATCATCAACATATAGAACTAAGAGTAGAAGTGAATCAACCATCCTGAGCATGTAGACATTCAGGTCTAATTTACAATGTACAAAGTTATGTGACAACAGGTAGGAGTCCATCTTGGCATACCATGCCCTTGGAGCCCGCTTGAGGCCATAAAGAGACTTCTTCAGTTGACAGACCAAAGATGAATCCTGCATAAATCCTTAGGGCTACTCCATATAGATCTCCTCAAAGAGATCACTGTGAAGAAATGAATGCTTCACATCCATCTGATGGACTTCCCATCCCTTGTTCATCGCAATGTTAAGTGCCAAACGTATGGAATCCATATTCGCTACTGGAGCAAAGGTCTCATCATAGTCAATGCCATGCACCTACTGAAAGCCTTTGGCAACAAGCCTGGATTTGTATCTGCTAATATGTCCATCCGCTGCGCTCTTGGTCCTGTAGCCCATCTGCATCTGAAAAGTTTCTTCCATAAGGAAGGGGAACCAGATCCCAAGTTTGGTTCTTGAGGAGGGAGTTGTACTCCTCCTACATGGCGGATTCCCAAAAGGGATTTCAGACAGCCTCGCCATACGACTATGGATCTAAAGACTAAACCAAGAAAAGATGCATGGAGGGAAATGGTTTAGTGGCAGTGAATGCAATAGGAGGCTCCTCGAAATCAAATCCAGTCCTCCTAGTATCGGTTGGATTACCAACAAGATCCCATGTATCATGAAGAGTAATATGTGCCCACTTGGGCCTCTTCTCTGCCTCTGCATCTGCATATGGATGCTCTAACTCTACATCTGACTGTACTGACTCTGTATCTGGATCATCTGATTCCTATGAATTAGAACTCTCGTCTGAAGAAGAGTCGGCATGTGCATGCTCATCATCTCGGACAGGTGGAAGAATGAAGGTGTCTGCATGCGATTGTTGAGGTACATGCGAGACACTTTCCTCAAATTGGACACTTCGCTCAATGATGATCCAGTCCGAGGAAATATCAATAATTTTGTATCCCTTCACATCGTCGGGGTATCCAACAAAGATACTCTCTGTGCTCTGTGGATCAAGTGCCTTCCTCTTTTTAGAGGGAATCTGGGCCCATGCACGTTAACCGAAAATGCGAAAGTGGGTCACTTCCAGTTTGAGGCTGCTCCAAGCCTTGTAGGAGGTCTTATCCTTGACAGATCTATGGGGAGATATTTTTTGGATGTAGGTTTCACAATTAAGTGCTTCAGCCCATAGTCTCTGTGGTAGTGACTTTGCATGTAGCATGCAAGATGCCATCTCTTTAAGAGATCTGTTTTTCTGCTCAACAACTTTGTTTTGCTGCAAAGTATAGGGAACTGTGTGATGCAAATGAATCCTTGCCTCATGATAAATATTATGGATCTCATGATTGACATACTCTCCCCCGTTATCGACTGTGTCTCAACCAGGGCTTTGAAATTTTTGAGGTGTTGAAAGACCTCAGATTTTTTCCTGAGAAAGTAAATCCATGTGAAACGTGAGAAATCATCAACAAAAATGTGAACAAACATCTCTTTGTTGACTGATGAATACAGAAAAGGACCCATGAGGTCACTATGGATCATATCTAAAGGAGCGGAAGATCTCTGAGTCTTTTCTTTGTCGAATTTCTCTTGAGGGTGTTTTCCAAGAACACATCCCTCACAGAGTCCTTTGGAGAAATGGATGTTTGGTAGACCATCAACCAATATTTGCTTACTAAGCTATTGCATATATCTGAAATTCAAATGCCCAAACCTTTCATTCCATATCCTACTACTTTCATCAGCATGGGTAAGTAGTAAAGTAGAATCTAGTTCAATAAATTCAGAAAATGTATACAATCTAGATTGATGATCTACCTCACCGGTAGAAACCCTAGAATTGGTTTGCATGTCAAAGATGTCCACTTCATTTGGTATGAAGATGAATTTCTTCCCGGTGTTGGAATTTGTCTTCTGGTACAAAGAGAGAAGATTGATGAAAAGTTTGGGAACGTGCAGCACATTCTCGAAGCTTTTGTTGGTGAGTTCAAACCTTACTTTGTCGGTGACCTCGACTGGAGAGTTGTCCCCCCATCAGAATAGGAGGACCTTTACATGCATCCAATGAATAATATATTGCTTTTGTGGAAGCCATGTGATGTGATGCTTCTGAATCTACGATCCAAGCATCGGGAGAGGAGTTGATGGAAATAAAGGCATGTCTAGAATTGCCTTTCTTGGGATTTTGATCTTTTGGCTTCTTCTTCTTCTTCGCACCCTCGGGGATTCGATCTCCAAGGTTGTTTTGCTGAAGTATTTGAGTCATTAGATCTATTTGTTTTTTCATGCATGCAGATTCTGGATGGAATCCTTTGTGACAGTATGTGCATTTCTCCCCTTTTCTTCCCTTTCCACCTTTGGATCTGGAGGCATCAGTGAAGGGTATTGAGTACCCTTCCTTCTTCAGATTTGCATGAGCTTTCCTTTTGTCTTTATATTTAGATTTATGATATTGATGGCTGCCATCTTGCACAGTAAGTGCATGCGCCTTTGGGCCTTTTTTTTTCCCATGTTGATGAGCTTAGTTTGCTCTTGTGTTAGGGATTCGATAAATTCCTCAAGAGAAGGCATCTTCAAGGTGGCTCCAAAGAAAAATTTGAGTAAATGGAAAGTGGATACGAACACAGAGAATTCAGGACCAAGTTTGGAGAGAATGGTGAGAACCATTTGTTTCTCCTCCTTAGATTTATCAACCCCACAAGCTTTGAGTTATGACAGTAAATCCTTGAATTTTGTAAAGAAATCTTGGAGATTGTCGAAGCTTTTTGGATCCAATGTGAGCAATTCCACCTCGAGAATGTGTCCCCTTATCTCATATTTTTTCCAAATATCCCTTCCATTGTGGTCCAGGTTTCATTGGGGGTTTTACATAAAGATATGTGAAAAAGGAGATCGAGAGAGATGAGACTGCAAATTGTTTTAAATGCTTCATCCATTCGATATTAGATACTTGGATTTTTCTATGGTTGATGTTGGTTATGTGTCTGTATTCAAGGTTAACCTGTACAATCCTCTGGTTCGTAGATGTATGATTATTCTCTCCTTCCATGCAAAGTAATTGTAAGGTGTAAGAATGAATTCTTTTGGGAATTCTATTTTTCCGTTGTCTTCAATCTTTGGCACCTGCAAAAAAATGGTGTAGATTTTTCTTAGCAGTCTGTCGGCTCTGATACCATGTAAATGTGTTGAACCTACACATAATAGATCTAGCTAGAAAATACCACACACATTTGCAGAGAGAAACTGAGAAAGAAGAAGCAAGAGAGAAAGAATAGAAGAATTCTCATTAACCGTAATGAATAATGAATAATTTACATATGATATACTATGTATAACTCAACCAATGTGCATTGGAGGGGAAGCCAATGCACCATAGTGGTGGTCTAGATTGATCTGGACAAACACCAATTGTTACGGGAGTAAACTGTCACCTAGTCTAGTCTCTCAGGAAGTTATGGGAGTGAACTGCCACCTAGCTGAGTTAACTAGTCTACCAGTCTTCAGTTAACTGACTGAAATAGAGTGAAGTGAGGAGGAGATCAAGGAATCACGGGTAATGCGCCAGTCTGGTGATGATACCAAGGATAATGTGCATTAGTTGGTGATGATCCCAATGTTGCATGGTGACAAAACCATAGCAACATCTAGACTCCACTCAACTAGTCAAACTAAAGTAAAAACTGAAGAGAATATTCTTCCTAAAATATAGGAGACTGGATAATGACTAATAAACAAGGAAAAACCTTAGGAAAAAGAAATCACAGGTGTGTGTGAAGTAACTCCAACAAAAAACAACAACAAATAAGTGTGTGACAAAAAAAAATTAGAGCCATCTTGAGGTCAAATACAGACCTAGATGGCAGCTTGTTAGGACCTCAAAAAATATTCATGGTATCAGAGCTATTGGTGGTTGATTCTTGTTGATTTTGAACAGCATTTTGTGGACAATCCTAGGCAATTTTTGGGCAGATTTCGTGAACAACCATTGACGGTGATTTGTGGCAGCTTGTTGGCAGAATTCTTGTGGACAGTTGTAGGACAGTTTGTGGACATTTGATCAGCCTCTTTTCACACCTACTTGCTAGGTGTGAAGTTGATTTTTTCATGACCTCTTTTCACACCTATATTGCTAGGAGTGAGGTTGTTGGTCTACTGCCTCTTTTCACACCTGCATTGACAAGAGTGAGGTAGTGTTCCTTTATAGTTGTAGCATCAAAGTGAGTACATTGGACAGTCATGTTAGTATCACATATGCGAGTGGAGGATAAGCTAGCCGGAGCTAGAAACTAGTCTCCTTGGAAGGCCATGATTGTCTTTGTCCTAGAGGACCTCGAACTATGGGATATAGTTGAGGCTCCTATTATTGTTCCTCCTGCTACTACTCCCGTCTTGCTGGAAGAGTACATGAAGAGGAACAAAAAGGCAAAGAGAATGATATGTGATGCAGTGAGGGATCACATCATACCCCACTTGACTCATAAAGACAATGAATTTGAGATGTGGCCATCCTTGTGCAAGCTTTAATAGAGCTCTAACCAGAACCGGAATATGGTTATGCTTGAGAGACTCGGGAGCATTCATATGCTCAAGATTGAGTCGGTTACTTCTTACCTTGGCAGATTCACTCAGGTCAGAGATGAGCTTGCAGTCGTTGGAGAGATAATGGATCCAGACTCTATGGTGAGGACAACCTTAAACAATTTTACCAAACCATGGGGTCCATTTGTTCGAGGCATTGTTGCCCAGGAGATTATGCCTACTTGGGAAATACTTTGGGATGATTTCGTCGAGGAGGAGACGAGACTTAGCTTAGAGACTTCTGGACAACAGCATACATTGCAGGGTGATGAGGATCTTTCTCTTTGGACAAAGGGCAAGAAGAAGGTCGGCAAGGGTGCTCAATTAGGTCCCAAAGTTGGGGCCACGCCACAAAGAGAGAGCAGTAGTGGCAAGAAGAGAGATATGAGCAAAGTGAAGTGCTTTGCTTGTAAGAAGATGGGAAACTATGTTGGACAATGTTCTAACGAGAAGAAGAAGAAGGGTGGTACGAAAACTACAATAGAGGAGGCAGAGGTTCCAACATTGTTTGAGAGGGAGTGTGCCTTCCTTATCTGTTGCACTTCAGTTGAGACGACACCCAGTATCTGGTACATAGACGATGGGGCTTCAAGCCACGTGACTAGTGTGAGGGCACATCTTACTGATCTCAAAGATACAGAGTTCAGGATGGAGATAGCTCTCAGAGATGACACCTTAGTAAGAGTTGTTGGGTGTGGCACAATTACCTTTCAGAGAGATGGCATGCCACCTATTTCGTTCAAGGATGTTCTCTATGTCCCTGGGTTGAAGAAGAATTTGATTTCAGTTTCCACCCTCCATGATAGGGGTCTTGAGGTGTCCTTCAGAGGGATAGAGGTCCTCATACACCCTAAGGTGTCATGTCTCACCTCAGGGTAGGAGATTAGAGTGAGGGATGGGAAACTGTTCAGATTGTATTTTCAGCCACTTCATGCCTTGGCAATGAGTAGCGATAACAGTCAGATATGTGAGTTATGGCATCAGAGGATGGATCACCTTCATCATGGTTCTCCTGGAGGACTGAGAGAGGTTGTGACTGGAGTGCCACAACTCAGTTTAGAGCATCATGATGTGTGTAGAGGGTGTGTGCTTGGTAAGTTTACCAAGGCATCTTTTCCCAGCAGTGACACCAGGTCAACTGGGGTACTGGATTTAGTACACACAGATGTGTGTGGGCCTATGTATTAGGCGTCCTTAAGTGGTCATGAGTACTATCTCACATTCATTGATGAAAACTCAAGGAAGACCTGGATCTATTTCCTTAAGACCAAGAGTGAGGTCTTCAAGAGGTTCTAGGAGTTCAAATCTCTTGTGGAGAACTAGATAGGAAAGAGTATCAAGATCTTGCGGTCAAATAATGGAGGTGAGTACTCCTCCAGTGAGTTTGTAGACTTTTGTACCCATGTTGGGATCAGAACAAATATGATCGTGTCTTACAACCCCCAGCAAAATGGGGTTGCCGAGAAGAAGAGCAGGGCTATCACAGGTGCAGCGAGATCTATGCTGCATGATCAGAGTTTGCCTCTATACCTTTGGGCAGAGGCTAGTGATATTGTTGTCTATCTGCAGAATAGGAGTCCCCATAGGATTTTGGGGAAGATGACTCTTGAGGAGGCCTTCATTGGTAGGAGGCTCGATGTCGAGCACATTAGGATTTTCGGGTGCTTGACTTATTCTCATGTCTTCTCAGAGAGGAGGACAAAGCTAGACCCCACAACTTGTCAGGGGATTCTATTTGGATACTCAGAGGTTTCCAAAGCCTACCATATTTACATTCCATCACGACGGAGAGTGGTGGTGAGCAGAGATGTCATATTTGAGGAGGGTAGGGATCTTTAGAGATCTCTCGAGTCGAGAGTCAGTGTTGAGGATGATGTAGAGGCAGAAATTGATGTCTAATAGGAAGCACAACCTCATGTTTCTGGTACACCAATTTCAGGGGTGACACGGTCACCTTGCACAGCTTCAAGTTCGTAGTCACAGGGATTTCAGGCAGAGGGGGCAAAGGCTTCATGATCTTAAAGTGTTGAGACTATACCTAAGGCAGATACTCTTGGGCAAAGAAAGCTTACTTCTCCATTGACTACGGGAAGAGGAAACTGAGATGATTTGAGGAGACCCTAAAGGAAGCCAAGGAGAACGTAGGAGCGCCCAAGAGACATTTCAGAGAGAGCAAACCTCAAGAGAGGCTTGGGTCCCATTTGGCTATGGTAACTAGTATCTCAGATACTGAGCCACAGACATTTGCATAGGCGGTTGACCAACAGGTTTGGAGAGAGGCCATGCTGAAGGACTATGACTCCATTATGCGCAACGATGTTTGGGATGTGGTTTTGAGGCCAGTAGGGAAGTCCGTTGTGACTTCTAGGTGGTTGTACAAAACCAAGTATGTTGTAGATGGCAGCATAGAGAAACACAAGGCCCGATTTGTGGCACGAGGATTCTCTTAGATAGAGGGAGTCGATTATGATGAGACATTCGCACCAGTTGTGAGGCACATCTCAATCACGAGTATTATTTCCATAGTGGCGGAGATGGGTTGGAGGATACATCAGATGGATGTCAAGACCGCATTTCTCAATGGTTTTATAGAGGAGGAGGTGTACATTGAGCAACCACAAGGGTTTGAGGTGAGTGAGAGGGACTCTGATGTGTGCCTTTTGAGAAAGGAACTATATGGTCTGATGCAAGCTCTCAGAGCTTGGTATTCACGTATTGACACATACTTGCTTTAGATGGGTTTTGAGAAGAGCGATGTTGATCCTAACCTCTATTACATCATTAGAGGTGAGGATACGCTCATTCTCATTTTGTATGTGGATGACTCGTTCATCACAGGCACATAGGATCTCATAGTTGAGTGCAAGTTAGGACTTGCATTAGATTTTGAGATGAGTCACATCAAGTTGATGCACTATTTTATGGGTATGGAGGTATGGCAGGAGGAGGGTCACATATTTCTCGGGCAGGGAAAGTATGTTGCAGATATTCTAAGCAGGTTTCAAATGGAGGACTACGGGCCTATGTATACGCCCATGGTCACCAACTGGAAGAATCTTAGCGATTCAGATTCCCAGCTGGTGGATGCTATAATTTATAGACAGTTGATTAGGTCACTGATGTGTCTGGCGAACCCTAGACCAGATATTTGTTTTGCCTTAAACACTCTCATCTAGCATATGGTAGAGCTGAGGAGTGTTCATTGGATTGGGGAAAAACATATGTTGAGGTACATTGCAGGATCAGTTGATTATGGCCTGGACTATATCAGAGGTGATGGAGTCAGTTTGGTTGGATACATAGACTCAGACTGGGCAGGATGTGCTACTGACAGGAAGAGCACCTCAGGGTGTTGTTTTGGTTTGGGGTCAGAACTTGTTTCCTGGTTCAACCAGAACATAAGTCAGTTGTTTTGAGTTCCGCCAAGGCAGAGTATATGGCAGTCAGTCAGGCTAGTTGCAAGGCCATTTGGCTTCCTAAGATGCTGGTAGGATTATTTGGTCAGGAGTTGCCTCCGACCGTCATTCACTGCAATAATCAGAGTTGTTTCAAACTCTCTGAGAATCCAGTTTTCCATGACCAATCGAAGCATATTGAGATCAGATATCAATTCATCAGAGATTGGGGTTAGAGAGGGGCAATATAGTTACAATATATACCAACTGATGAGAAGATTGCAGATATTCTCACCAAGGCCCTACCAAGGGGCAAACATGTCTACTTCAGAGACAAGATGGGCTTGGTGAGAAACACTTTCCTTGGTAATAGGGAGTGTTGAGATTTATGTACCTTGGGAAGTGGTCCTCAGGTGTTTGTGAGCCTATAAACACAAGTGGGAAATACTTTGTACTATGTACCTTGTACTTTATGTCTAATTTTACTTTGACTTAGGATATTTAAGTCAAAAGTGAAATTTGGTCATTTTAGCCTAAAATGACTATTAATTCACTTTGTGGGTGAATTAGGAGACAAAAAGTGAACTGAGGGAACCTAACCCAAAGTGGGTTTGTGAGTGAGATTATTATGGGATGATCTCAACCTTTGATTAGAGATGGGATGGGATGATTTCATCCATCCATCTTTTAGGTTTCCTTATGGAGGTTCAAAAGGGGCGCATAGGGCCAAGAGAGGCGCATTCACTCTTATGTTCACTTGGAGACTTTGAGAGAGAGCATTGAGGTGAGGATGGTGGATATGGTTGAGGGAAGCTTGTGAGCCTCCTTTCATGGAGGACTCATGGAGGCTTAGGCCCTATTTATTTTGTGGTTGTGGTTCTTGCTTGGAGGAGGGCACACATATAACATGGAGGTCTTGTAGTGGTCAGATTTCTTTGAGGACGGTGTCAATGGAGAGGTAGCACACAACAACTTGTTTGTGTGCAAGGGTTTATTCACTAGAGCCTCAAGGAGTAAGGGAAGTTCATTTCAGTGGATTGGACAACATTTGAGGAGGGTGCACCATACTTTGTTAATTTTTATGCCATTATTATAGTTCTTTGCATTTCAATAGATAAGAGCATAATAAGAACAAGATCAGTGAGAAATACACATTCACAAGAGACACAACATTTATCCTAGGAAACCCTCTATGGGAAGAAAACCCAGCAAAAAATTCCTTATCATAAATAGCTTATACAATGTTCAAGAGATAACTCAAACCAATACAGAAAGTCCTCCCCAAGAGATGCGCCACCCTTCTTCTCCTCTCTCCAACTGGTAATTGCAGCTTGCCTCATAAGAGAATGAGCAAGTGAGTTGTTGGTTTGAAGTGAGGCGCTAGCCTCTTATTTATATCAGACTGGCATGTGTGAAAGGTCACAACTGTCAGGGTCAACCCCTCACTCTGGGTGGGTAAACCCACCTTTAATTAATTCTGGGTCTTCCATTATAACTGTTGGGGCTGACTTCTTATTCTGTCCTTTGTAATTGTCTGATGACCAATCCGCAAAAGGGGATTTGGTCCTTATACAATTACTGACATGATTAATCCTCAATGGGGATTAATCTAATAACAATAATAATAATAATGACATGATTAATCCGCAATGGGGATTTAATCCAATAACAAAATAATAATAAGAATGCTCTTCGCAGTTATATTATTTCAACACTCCCCCTTAACAAGAAGGGTATTCTTCATCAGCATCAGGCGAGAGAGGTCTGCATCATCAATGGCATCTGGAGGACAGTATCATCAATATCATCTTGAACCATTGTCTATCACATTTACGAGTCATCGAAAGTTTTCTTTATCAGCAGCATCATCATTCTCGAAAGAATGCTATCATCATCTGCATCAAATATGTATCAGTAAAAATGATACCTCATCACAGCACTAGGCTGGCACATCACAGTGCTACACTAGCTCAATGTCACAGCGGTTAAGCTGGTAGCTCAGTGTCAGTCACATCTTGCTTTACGTCTAACAACTAGGTCAGAAGAAAGTAATATCATCATCTCGCTTTACGTCTAACAACTAGGTCAGAAGCGAGGAATCACAGCGTCATGCTTTACGTCTAACAGCGAGGTTAGAACCATCACTCATCTTGCTTTATGTCTAACAGAGAGGTCAGAAGCAAGGAATAATTCTACTCCCCCTTTCAGGGAGGGTGCTTTCGGACAATACCAAGCTTATCTCGAAAGTTTTCAAACTTTACATGAGATAGAGGCTTAGTCAACACATCAACAACCTGTTCATCCATGCTAATGTACTGGAGCTTTAAGGATCCTCTCTGTACCATGTTGCAGATGAAATGATAGCGGATCTGTATGTGCTTCGACCTGTCGTGGAACACAGGATTCTCTGTCATTTTAATACAACTTTGATTGTCACATAGAATCGCGGTTGCTCTCATCTCCAAATCAAATAGGCCTGCCAACAACTTTCGAAGCCATATAGCTTTGCAGCTAGCAGAACATGTGGCAATGTACTCTGCTTCCACTGTGCTGAGAGCAATACTGGATTGCTTCCTACTCTACCACGAGATCATAGTTGATCCCAAACTGAAACAACATCTGGAAGTGCTTTTTCTGTCAGCAACGCTTCCTTCCCAATCTGCATCAGTATATCCACTCAGTGTGAAGTCATGATCTCCATCATAGCTAAGACCATAATCCATTGTACCTTTAAGATACCTCATCACATGTTTTGCAGCCACTAAATGAACACGTATGGGCTCTACCAGAAACTGACTCAAGGTGTTCACTACAAAACAGATGTCTGGTCTAGTGTTCGTCAGGTACATCAGTGATCCAATAATCTGTCTGTACAGAGTGGCATCTATCAAATCTGACGAAGTATCAACCAACAGCTTCAGCTTTGCTTCCATGGGAGTATTCATGGACTTGCATTCTAGCATGTCGAATCTCTTTAAGATTTCGACCGTGTACTTCCCCTGGTTAAGGAAGATTCTTTCTGGACTCTACCATACCTTAAGACCTAAGAAGTAATGCATTAGGCCAAGGTATTTCATTTCAAATTCTGCGGCAAGTCTCTGTTTACATTCAACGATGAGATTTTCTTCTCCAGTTAAGAATAAGTCATCCACATACAGTAATAGTATTACTGGTTCATTCTCCATGATCTTGAAGTAGAGATTTGAATCTGCTTTACTCTTGGTAAAGCCCAAGCTCGTCAAGAAACTGTCTATATGGCCATACCAAGCTCTGGGAGTTTGCTTCAATCCGTATAAGGCTTTCTTCAATCGATAGACATGAGACTTCCTGTCTTCAACCTCAAATCCTTGGGGTTGCTCTATATACACTTCCTCTTCGATAACACCATTCAAAAAAGTTATCTTCACATCCATCTGGTGCAACTTCCATTTCATCTTGGCAACAAAGCTATAATGGTTCTGATCGAAGTGTATCTCACCACAGGAGCGAATGTCTCTTCATAGTCGATTCCTTCCTTATGGGAAAAGCCACGAGTGACAAATATTTCTTTATATTTCTCAATACTTCCATCAGCAACATGTTTTATCTTGAAGAGCCATTTACATCCTTACTTTTTGGTCTGGGAACTATTTCGCATACATCATTCTTTATTATGGATTGGTATTCCTCTGTCATGGCATCTGCCCATTCCTTCTTCTGGATGGCCTCTTCAAAACATGTGGGTTCTTCATCAAGTAGATTGCACATCAAATCCGTGTAACTAGAGAATGGCTTTGGTCTCTTCACATGTCTTGTGGTTCCTTCTGGAACACCATACTTCTCTCCATCTTGAATAAGCTCTCTTGCCCAAGCAGCCTTTCTTTTATGGGAGAAGGTCATTTGAGGAGGTTCTTGAAGTTCTATTATATCATGATCTTCAGGAGTCTCCTCATCAGGGGAAGCTATGACTTCCCTTACAGGTTCTGCAGCTCTGGGAACTTCCCTCATGGACTCTGTCGTCCTGGGATTTACAGGTTCCTTTTCATATACCTCTCCAAGCTGGCATATTCTCGATTTCTTAAGTGCAGCTTCTTCATCAAAGGTCACGTCCCTGCTAATCTCAATATGGCGGTTACCAGGTATGTAGATTTTGAAGGCTTTGGATACCTCACAGTATCCCAAAAATATTCCCTTCTTTCTGGAGGGTTCCAGCTTGTTTCTTTTCTCTTTCGGTATATGGATAAACACTAAACAACCAAATATTTTGAGATGGCTTACCTCTGGCTTCTTTCCAGTGAACATTTCTTCTGGGGTCTTGAACCCAAGTGCATTATGGGATAGTCTATTCTTCACATAAACAACTACCATAGCTGCTTCTTTCCATAAGCACATAGGAAGATCTTGATCGTGAATCATGGTCTTCACAGCTTCCATAATCGTTATGTTCTTCCTTTCAGCTACACCGTTTTGTTTGGGATTATAGGGAGTAGTTAGAAGCTTACGAACTCCTTCGAGGTATATTCTCCGCCATTAACTGACCTGAGTATCTTAATCTTTCTTTCGGAAAGATTCTCTATCAAGGCTTTGAATTCCTTGAATTTACTGAATACGTCATCTTTAGATTTTAAGAAATATATCAAGGTCTTACGAGAATAATCATCAATAAATGATACATAGTATACATACCCTCTAATGGAGGATGATGGCATTGGGCCACACACGTCTGAATGGATGAGTTCCAATGCTCCTTCTGCTTTGTTGTCCCTCTTTGGAAAGGGGTTCTTGATGTTCTTCCCTTGCGCACATCCATTGCATATGCCTTCCTAATCAACCTTGAGTTCTGGTAAACCTATGACATCTTTGCATTTGTATGGTAGCGCCTTGTAGTTGATGTGGGCCAGTCTTCTATGCCAAAGTTCGCATGAGTTTTCGATGGCATGGGTCATAGAAGTTTCTGGTTGACCCTTCAGCTTATATAAACCATTCTCTTCACTTCCGATGACGATTGCTTCATTTAAGGTTTCTCCCTTAGCCCACATAATAACTTCTCCATCTATGACGGCAACTCTATAGCCTTTCTTATCTAAAGCTGATATGGAGAGTAAGTTCTTCTTTAGGCCCGGTACATAGAGTACGTCCTTCATAGTTATTGAGTTTTATGAATCTAGCTTGTAGTTTGATTCTCCTATTCCCTTGATGGGATATTGATAATCATCTCCAATAGTTACTTTCTGAGAAAACTTCTTTTCTGAAATACAAGAGAGAGTATTTTTCTTACCCGTCATATGCTTTGATGCATCGCTATCAATGAGCCATGTGTCCTCTTCAGGTAATATAGATCCTGAGAGAGCTGAGATTAAGACATGGTCCTTAATCATCTTCATAGGTGGCTCTTCATCCTCGCCAATGTGAGCATGTTTCCTTTTGTGCTTCCTCTTGTACTCTTCTCTTCTGACTGGACAATTGTTCACCTTGTGTCCCATCTTATCACAATGATAGCATTGTATAGATGAGAGATCTCGTCCCTTGCGTTGTCCTTTCTTCTGAAAATTTCTTGAATGAGATTCTTGGTTGTTGAACTTGTTTGATATTTGTGGTTCTCTATGAGATTCCCTTTTGAAGTAGGGTTTCTTCCATCCTCCTTTTGTATGAGTAGCTAGGGCTTGATCATCGTCCCTTGTTAGTAGTGCTTCACGACTGGCTACCCTTGTCTCTTCTTGGGTGCATTCTTCCCATAGGCTTTCAAACTATAGTTTTTCCTTTCTGTCGCATACTGACTGGATGAAGGCATCCCAAGGTCTTGTGAGACCATTTAGGGCGGTTATTACAAATTCGTCTTCGTCGATGGTGTTTCCAATCGCTTTCAACTATTCTTTTATTTCGGAGATTCGGAAGAAATATTCTTGAATCATTTCTCCTTTCTACATCTTGGTATTCTTCAACTGAGTTTTGAGATTCATTTTTCGATTGATGTTCTTTCCTTCATATAGTTTGCTTAGAGCATCAAACATCTCCTTCAGGGTTTTTTTTTTACGATACATACAGGATCAGGTGGTCTTTGATTGAATCTGCAATGATTCTCTGAGCCCTGATTGAGTCCTTCTTATGCTTCGCTTTCTCAACAGCATCTTCAGGTTCCTCCACTTCTTCTTTGATAAATCTTGATAGGTCATTCTCTGCAAGGATTAGATCGATCATATACTTCCAGGCACGGAAGTTGTCTATGCCTTCTAGTTTCTCATCAAGCTTTGTGCTTGCAGACATCTTGTACTTTCGGCAACAAAATAACCAAAAATTGAAAGTGCTCGAAATCAAGTTTTGATCTTACCAGGAGGTGTGCTTGGCTGAGGCGAGTAGCCTGGTGTCCTCAGATCTGAGAAAATCCAAATTTTACCCCGTCAAATCTAATCTGTGGATTTCTGGACTGGTGCTTCCGGTACTTCTGGTACTCTTGTACTTCTGGTACTGGTTTTCTGGTACTTCTGGTACTTTTGTGAAACTAGGGTTTCACTTTCCGAGAGATATAGCCACTAAAAAGGTGTGCTCTAGGTGCCAAATTGATCCTTGGGGGAGGGCACGACTTTCTAGGAGGTTAGGGAGCTAAAAATATTCACTTTTGCAAAACCCTAATTTTTGGGTATGGTAACAGTGACGTTTTTCCTCTTGCAAATAATGTTTTCTTCAGGTTGGCTCTGATACCATGTTAATGTTTATGTCATTATTATAGTTCTTTGCATTTCAATAGATAAGAGCATAATAAGAACAAGATCACTGAGAAATACACATTCACAAGAGACGCAACATTTATCCTGGGAAACCCTCTAGGGGAAGAAAACCCAACAAAAACTTCCTTATCATA